>NQII01002425.1:310717-357197 GCA_002778355.1 Clitarchus hookeri | reverse complement strand
TGAAGTTTCTTCCTCGGACGAGAAAAAAACCCATGTCACTAGGGCCTACGCAAGGCAAGCTTCACTGATATTTTTAACTGTAACAGTAAAATATGTTCCGTTCAATTCTACCTAAATTTTTTAATAAATCAATAGGCAACGTTTTATTTACAAAAAGCATACCAAAAATCTTGGTTAAAACAATATTTTAACTCAGAACGTTTTTTTACTAGACATTGCCAACACGTCGCTGCTCTCACTTTTTTTAATTCATATTTAATCCAACTAAATTTATAAATGTGATAGTCTATGTGTGTATGTGTGTTTGTTTGTTACCACTTAGCTCCATAACGATTGAAAGGATTTTGATGAAATTAGGTACGTACGTACTTTAGGTCCTGGAATAGGACATAGGATACTTTATATCTCGGGTTATTGTACGTTTCCTCTGGAATAACAACAATACGTAACTCTGCAACGGCCGGGAACGTGACCGAAATATTTTTTTCCTCTGGTGTCAGAGTTTATCAGGTCGCCCAAGGACCTCTGNGGTGTCAGAGTTTATCAGGTCGCCCAAGGACCTCTTAAATGGCTAAACGACTGCTGTTAATCGATAAAAACCGGGACCGAATATTTAACGTACCCTCCGAAGCCCGGAAGCGCTCAGACGTTATGCCACTAAACGGTCACCCGTCCAAATATGTGCCGTGACAGCTACTGTTCTTTGGCTCACATCAACAAAATAACATCAACCAACACTACAAAAATTTCAAAAAAATATAGCAATTTTTTTAAATACTTAGATTCAAAGCTATTTTAGTTTCATCAAAGTGGTTTACGTGGAATGAAAGATGAGGATTTCGCGAAAATTTCCTCGTTATTTTAACGGACAAATTTAAGTGGAAATCCTGTCTTGAATTCCAGTGCCATGACATGATAGTGACATTTCTGGATTTAGCCATTATAAGGAACAAATTTTGGTCTAGTATTATATGAGTTTTGGTATAACGATTTGTCATACATCAGGAGCAAAAATAATGCTTGAGCTTTATGTTCTTGGCTGCAGCTGCCTATGTGAGGACAGATTACACAGTAGCCACAGTAACAAATAACACCTTCGACACGCGAGCGACATCCCATATTCTACACTGCTATCTGCTGTGTACAGTGCAGATCATTTAGGCCACTTCTTACGCAACGTCCCACATACTAGACACTGTGACTGAAAAGGTTAAATGGAGGCTAAAATAATAAATATCCCGTCATTTATGTCGAATGATATTTTACCGTTTTGTGATATGATATCAATAAAAATTTAATAAAAGTGCCCGATCAGTTCAAAAAAAAATTTCATCATGAGCATTTTAACCTAAATTCTTGTGCCAAATAAATTTCACAAAGTTGTACACGCACAATGTTTGATTTCAGCTGAAAAAATGCAACAAATAAATTTCTTGGTAGTCTTGTGTTTTGTTTACCTGCACTTAGGTTTTAAATTCAAATGATTTTAAACTTAAATTGAATTTTACTGTCGAACCTCTTGACGAATTTCCATGAAATTTCTTTATTTTCCTTTAATAAAATTAAGAATTACCTTTAACTGTAGCCAAACGTTATAATTATGCAACATTTTGAAATGTGTACAGCAAAATATATCAATTAGAAATTGCTATAACATTTGTGATACTTTTTATAAATTAATTTTCTATATAATTTAATATTTATATCTGACNCAATTAGAAATTGCTATAACATTTGTGATACTTTTTATAAATTAATTTTCTATATAATTTAATATTTATATCTGACAACTATTTGAAGTAATACCCACACACAGAATTATAAAACACCCTAAAAATATAGAGAGTAATTTGTAATTTGTTGGCAGTTTAGCGGCCTTAACTTGGTAAGAGGAGGGAGAAGGCTTGCTTCCAACGGTGTGGCTCGGCCCGGAAGGCGACTCGGCAAATCAGTTCCTTCCCCGAGCCATAGATTCCTTCTGCTATTCCGCGCTGCCTGCAACCCTCGCCATCTGCCGACCTGGCCCACGGCCCGCGCAGATCGTTAGCTCCGTCTGCGATGATTGGATGCACAAGCAGCAACCAGCAGATTTGATTTCCGTTCAATTAAAGCCGTTCGTTGCGGCGAGCTGCCTGTCGGATGCTGCCTGTTAACGGAGGACGCCGAATTACAACACCTGCATTCCCTTCCCAAATACAATGAATATTATGTTAAAATATTTGCAGCCATGTATTTGATATATATGTTAATGTGTCCGCCTTCCTGCAGCAACTAGACACGCGTAGAACTTTGCACGTCAATCCTGAATTCAGGAGTTGGCAAGAAGGAAGGCTTAAGCCAGCTAANAACTAGACACGCGTAGAACTTTGCACGTCAATCCTGAATTCAGGAGTTGGCAAGAAGGAAGGCTTAAGCCAGCTAAGGCCTTTCTCCCATCTAACCGTAGATTGGAAAAACGAAATCTGGTTTTAATAACTCGATTCTTAAAGAATTTAAAAAATCATTTCTGAACCCACGTTGGTTTAGTAAAATAGAATAGATGTTGTTTTTTTGCCTTCCTTTATTTTAAATTGTAATTATTCCTTTAACGTGAGTAATTACTATTAAACTGTCATATTTTAAGAGGAAAACATATGACTGATTTTTTTTGCAAACTAAGCAATTCTCCAAAATCTTTACCTGCCATTACCTCGGAATGTGATTTTCTTACTAAGGCATTTCTTTCTGTCAACTCATCAGTTGCAGAAATTGTGAACATCCCGCTGTGGGGTCTAATTACAAATTCGATGCCGTTATGTCTAGGATTACAAATTTCTTGACTAATATTTTGCAATAAGGCAATTCATAGAGTGAAAATGGCCAAAAGAGGTATTTTCAAGATGAAGAATAAAAATATATACAGCTAATTTCCTTTGTCGTAAACTGACATACAATACAATTTATAAATTTCCAAAAAAAAAAAATATATATATATAATTTGTTTGTTGCAAACTTCCTTGCAAACATATAAAGGCGGGTCACTGTAAAGTGAGCACTTCTGAAATCATCACTAGAAAAATATCACTGTCCCTACCTGCGTGTATTTTTTAACGGGCAAACGTAGTTGCATGTGCCAGTAAAGTTGGTTACGACGGAGAGAAAGTACTTCCATGTCTCAACGATGAATACAAAGTGTTCGATAAACATTTGTCAATACTACATAGATTTAATTTTCTTTCTGATTTTTTTTAAATTCATTTAAGTGTATGGATCAGAAAATTGGTCAATTATTTACTATTATGATAATTTTACAATTTTCCGTTACTGAAGCATAGATTGATCTAGTCCATGACGATGTTGATTTAACATATAGTGAAAGGATACACAATGTGCTTACATGTACATCTTAAGCAGGGCTTTCAAAAGTACTCATTAAAACCGCGAACAACGTATATAATGCCATTTTCTGCGCAGGCTAGTATCGACATCAGCGCTCCCTAATTTTGTCAGCCAGACTAACTTTAGCTAAGTGTCACCGTCTACTATTCCACTCCGATTCCCAAATTTCGTCTTGATCAAAGATATCAAATGGGTCTGTGTAAAGTTATCAGCATCTAGACAACATTTTATACATACATGTTGATTACTTTCAATTAGTCTCTAATTAATAAGGGCACCGCGGTGGCGTAGTAGTCAGACTAGGCGTAGTAGTCAGACTACTCGCCTTCCACAACGGCGAAACACATTCAATTCCTGCTGAGGTCACACCCGGATTTTAGCACCTGGGAATAGTCCCAGACGACACAGCTGGTCGGCGGGCTTTCTCGGGAATCTCCTGTTTCCTCCCATCCCCGCATTACTGCACTGTTCCATACTCACTTCGCTTTAACCTCAATGGCTGGCAATACCTCGTTGTTAAGGGTCGTTAAAACCTCTCCACTCCACTGTAATTCAATGTAGAGGAAACTCTTATTTGGTCAACTTATAAAATAAAATGAATTTTTTCGAATTTGAATTACCTTAAGATAAAGTAAATTGTACAACGCATGTAGGAAAATGAGTAAAGTTTTGTAAGGCTTTTTATGGATTTATTTTGACGACTGAACTCAAAAAGTATGAAATGATGTTTAATTGNGGCTTTTTATGGATTTATTTTGACGACTGAACTCAAAAAGTATGAAATGATGTTTAATTGCATTGCTTTATTTCCATAAATAATTTTATTTATTTTCTGTACGCCGTTATTTTTCCAATTCCTCTAGTTGTTTGAAACACCTTTCTTGTGGATATTTGATGTCCTTGGAATATTAATAGTTTGCATTAGAAATATTGCACATTACGCAAACATATCATTGCCCTTTCGTCGAAAATATGACAGAAGTGTTAATGTTTGGGTTTTATGTCACAATATTATTATAAGGAGATCTGCGAATAACGATCTTCCACTTGACTTAGAAATTTTAAGAAATACTGGTAGTTCAGATCCAACTTTCAGCGATCAGGCGTGCGTGTTAACCACATTACGTTGACGCTTCAGCAAGCATAAACACAGATGGTCTTAAAAAATTAGCGTTATTGGCGAAGTTTTACAGCCATATATTTGAGAATGGTTCTAGAGGAGGGAAAATTGCTACAAGTAAATAAAACAATCATTTTTAAGAAAAACATTTATAGTAACTATTGACTTGGTAAATCACCGGTTTCACCTGCAACAGAGACTCCACACAAGCCTTTCCACTTTACATGCTGTTATTTTTCTAGTAATTACTAGAGCCACGAATATTCTCTCAGAATTTTTTGTTGGACTCCAATATTATCTGCCTACTGAAAGCTATTATATAGAAATACATATACTTATTTTCCCTAATAATCAACAGTGTGTTTAAATTTGAAAAATGAACTATATTCCAGCCTGAAATCTTAAACTCATGATGCTGATCAAAGTTTACTGAGGTGTTTCAAAATCAGATGCATTGCTGCGTCATTCGCAGTAAGACATGTTTTTATTTGGCAAACACAAATTTATTNAGGTGTTTCAAAATCAGATGCATTGCTGCGTCATTCGCAGTAAGACATGTTTTTATTTGGCAAACACAAATTTATTCAATAGTGACAACTCAACTGGTTGTTTGTGATTATAAATAAGCTCCTGTTTTTTAATCAGTACGAAGAAATTTAGTTCTTACAAATAAAGTTCAGTCTTCTACACAAAAACATTGTCGGGATATTTTCCACACAATTTTTTTTTGTTTAATAAAAAAGGAAAATAATAGTGTCGGTAAAATTTCAGAACTAAAAATTTTGAACAGTGAAAGTTCTTGTAAATCCGCGCGGTTTCCTTGTACCAGTGAACAAATTAATTAACAGAATCAGTGAAAAATCTCAATGAATTACCTAGATACAATTGATTTTTTTTTATAGATTTTCAATGAATAACAGTGCTCGGAGGCAGTAGTTCCTAAACCATTAACCTTATGAATCGGGAGACGCAGTAACGCAGTGGTTTAGCACCTCGCCTACCCCTACGGTGAATCAGGTTGGAGTCACACCCTAATTTTTGCATGTGAGAAACGTGGCTGACGTTGCCATTGAGGAGGTATGTTTTCTCGGGGTGATTCCGAGTCTCCTACAATTGTTTTCTGTAACTTATCCATTTCCACCTCACTACGTCCCTATATTCGTCATCACACACTTAAGCTAATTTGCCAGATTTTCAGTTTGTAGCGTTTTTATTCTTGGAAACGTTTTAAAGATTAATGGTCAGTGGTCAGTGGAGACGAAAATACTTAAACATGTCGGGGCATTTTATTTTCTGTGGCTGTTTCGCCGTGTCGCATTCGCGAGGGAAAAATCTCACGAAAGCTCTGGTCTTCTCTGGTTTATGAACTGGTGAGTTCATAGCCTTTTCACGAGCCATGATATGGGGCGGTGAGGAGGGAGAAGACTTGTTTAACGAAAATAGTAAATGGTTATAAATTGGTTCCTCCCCGGATCCCCTCAGGAAGCCATTTGACAAAACTTGGTCAAGATCAATTTAACTTTCCGCATTAATATGTCTCCATCTATGACTCTGGAACCTCTTATATACGCGACGCAGACACTGGGGTTGAAACGGCAGACCTGAATAGCCCTTGTTCACGTCATCCCTTCACGTCAGGGTTCGTGACCCCGGTATAAAGGTCAGTAGGGCAGCGTTCTATTGTCTTTCGTCGCAGTATGAAAAATGCCCAGGTTTGTGATGCGATATCATCCTGCTGTCCCTCGGGACACACGTGATTTATTTCTTCTTTGCTGCTTCTTCCCAAGCATATATTTTTTATTTTTGCAACTATTTCTCCATGTGTATTTTCGTGCAGATACTCCGTGACGATAGGGCGACGTAAGACATATGTTTGTCGTTTTCGTTTTGTAGCCACCACGTGACATTTCCTTTCGTTCTTGTTCGCGTGTCGTCGACAGTTTTAAGCTGCGATCATCGAAATTGTTGCAGTTTTGTGAAACGTCTGGAGCATTCGATTAATCGATTTGATAATACAAATTTCCATATGTTACTCCGTTGAATTATTTATCGGTATGCGTATTCAGTAATTTACTATAGTCTCTTTATTGCAAGTTTATATTGTCTGTATATTAATGTGGAGCCAACCAACAGAGTTAAAAGTTCCAAACGTGCAGTTAATTGGCTTTCAGTACCTAAATGAGTTGGTTATGTATTCTATGATCGTGCAATCAGATGTTTTGACATAATGGTAATGATATTAGAAACTCCACTAAAGAAAAACTTTGGAAATAATGAAACGTGAAAATTATAAAATCAAAAATTTTCATTAGCGTTTCCTTGTTTACACTGTAAAAAATAAGTGTTAATTTACACGTATATATTTTTGGTAATTTTACATTTTGTATATGTAATTTGTTTAAACAACTACAGTAAGTGTAATTTAACACAAATGTTCCTAAGAATCCAGAGAGTACTATATGCCTTTTGTGAAAATACATGAAATGGCTTTATAAATATAATGTTGGAGTTAATTTACAAATTTTGAAGTATGTGTAAAAATACACCCACTCACTGTATCGACACCATAAGTTAATTATTTATACTGCTCAATAGTCGTTGTAAGAACACCCAATGTCAGTATAGTTGTACATCATAAATTGTGTAATTTTACAATGACCGTATGTATGTGTGTAAACTTCATTACATTCCGGAGTATCGGTGAGCGTATATTTACACATACAAATTTTCGGTCATTTTACATTTTTGCGCGTAATTTGCTAAAACGAATACAGCATTTGTAATTTTACACGAATGTTTATGTGAATTCAAATTTAATTACAAGCATTTGTTTAAAACATGCGATCAAGCGGTGGGGAGTGGTACTACTTCGAACTCCTTTTGTGTGTTCAAGAGGAAATCTTAACTCCCGCTGATGAAATATGCTGACGTTTGTATATAACTACCTATTCCATATCTTAAGTCCATTTTTACCCACATTTGGAAATTATTTTTTATAACTTTGTTAAACTACCAAGTAACAAAACAATGTACAATAACCTGAAAATAAAAAAAATACACGTACAAAGTATGTGAATTAACATGACGCAGTTGTAAAAGAACATATGCTAATGGTAAAATTGCTTAGCAAAACAGTGACTAAAGTACTAAAATTGTGTAATTGAAATTACAGTGAATCTGTGCTTTTGCTTTTGCGTTAGTGAGAAAATACACATATACGGTGGTGAAGTTACAATTGCGATTGATGTGTAAATTTACTTGCCGTAGAGAGAAAATATACGAATATTGCAATTTATTTTCTGCTACATTGTAATAGTAATGTTACACCATTCTATGTAAAGTTAGTTGTACAAAGTATTTGTTATTTTACTAATTTGTAGGATAAATTTACTTGAACGTAGAGTAAAAACAAATTGACTTACGTAAATGTAAAATTACACCGAGGTCAGTGGAGTCAATCCTACCACACACATTTCGTGTAAAATAACACAAGTTTTTTTTACAGTGTACGATATCTAACAGAAAAATGTGTCTTGTAAGATTTGTGATCATTTATACTGAAGGCGACTTGTGCATCTTTATGATTAGAATTGTTTAAACTTTCAGTCTCATGGGTCATCAATGCAGAATATTTCCAAATCAGGATTCTGCAGTCATCTAAATAAACACACAAGGCGTAATGTTGAATTTATTGTGGACAGGATCATAAATGGGGTACGTTACTACCACTAAGCTACATGCTTGCAGTTATATTTGTATATTATGCTCAAACACCGAGTAATACTTAAAAACTAGTTCAGCTCAAAAAATATTCCGAACCTTTGTTAAATAGCAATATCCAAGTACGTCCTTATCAATTATCTTTAGTAATTAAAAGTGATCTCAGTGAAAATTCGATTAGTACTACTTTGAAGATTTGTGATCGATGTGGAAACAACTAGAAAATTTCAATAATACACATCGGTATGCCACGAAAATTTTGTTATACCCCTGTGAACTACATAGCAGTGCCCCCTTATGCATTAAATATTGCGTTGTGAGAATGGCATATTAAGATGATTTATAAGAGTTTCAGAACAGCATTACAATAGGAGTACCTCAGATGAGTCACATCATTTCGGAATACAGAAAATGATTTGGTTTCCACGTTCCGCAGTTTCAGCAACTTCGGTGTGGCCGTCGAGAGACTCTGGGTGCATTGGAGCTGCGTCGGATGTACAGAATCGTTTCAAGCTACAGGAATGCGACAGCATAAACGAGCATCAGCGCAAGATGATGGCAACTTCCTTGTGCGAGATGGACTTCCAGAGCCGACGTTTAATCCGAGTATTATTAGGAACCGCACGGCAANTACTTTGAAGATTTGTGATCGATGTGGAAACAACTAGAAAATTTCAATAATACACATCGGTATGCCACGAAAATTTGGTTATACCCCTGTGAACTACATAGCAGTGCCCCCTTATGCATTAAATATTGCGTTGTGAAAATGGCATATTAAGATGATTTATAAGAGTTTCAGAACAGCATTACAATAGGAGTACCTGAGATGAGTCACATCATTTCGGAATACAGAAAATGATTTGGTTTCCACGTTCCGCAGTTTCAGCAACTTCGGCGGGCCGTCGAGAGACTCTGGGTGCATTGGAGCTGCGTCAGATGTACAGAATCGTTTCAAGCTACAGGAATGCGACAGCATAAACGAGCATCAGCGCAAGATCATGGCAACTTCCTTGTGCGAGATGGTGAAGGTCTCGGCTGCAAATTAGGCTCATAATAATCCTTGGGCACGGCAAATAGCTGTGTGCCTCGGCTGAACTCAGAAACATCACTGTACAACTTACGAGAGGAAACGCGGAGTCTGGTCAGGTGAGTCGCCTTTCCAACTTAATCCAGAAGATATAAATAATCGCGTGTTAAGAAAAACAATTGAATCCAAGAATCCTGCATGTCAACAACGGACTCTACCGGCTGCCGGTGGCTACTTAGTGGCTTGTGGTTTGATCGACTGACTCGCTTTGACACCTCATACGTTCGCAGATATATGTGCCCGTTATGTCTACATCCTTTCGGGCATGTTGCTCTAATTTAAGTCCGGTATTCAAACTGACCAGCTCGGTATCCTAGAACAGGATAATCCACCACCTCACACGTCCACAGCCGCCAAATATTTGTTTAAATGAGCACTCACACGAGTTTGGAAATGTATGGCTACTTTGTTTATTTTAATGAAATATGTTAATAATAACTAATTAATATATTTTACTAACCCAATCATTTAGCGTTAAGTCTGGTATGATGATGAAAATTAACAATGAAGTAAATTGAACTGGTTATTTTCAGAAAACATTGCCAAGCTATGGAAATTTTGCATTCTGATGCTGTGAGATTCATTATTTACTCCGGTATTCAAGAGAATTACACAAAATTACATTATGAACTCTACGATTATGAAATGCATGACAGTAAATAAATTATAATTTCATCAGCTACTGTGGCAGGTTTGGAGGTGAATCGCGGCATCCTAAAACCGGTGCGCCAATAATAAACGTTTGTCATTCCAACTTATGAGTTCCGTGTGGCCAAGTAAAATTGTGTACACAAACTTCTCCTGTGTCGGAAGTCTCAGTGTCGATATAAGACTAAAAACCAGATCTATCAAATACAGAATGATTCTATTATTTGCCCAACGCCATTTTATAATGGTTAAGATCATGCGTTAGCTGTTGTCAAGCCTTAGCGTTATAAAATGTAATTTATAGTATCAAGTATCAATGCAAATGGTTACCAGAGTGTACAACTTCTATATAAAGAATTTAACCAGGCTAGCTACCGCAATGACCTGTAGGCTAGACTCTACGGTCCTAAAAATACTCGAGAGACTGATATATTTTTATTTGTCGCTTCCCTAGTTGTTAGCAGTTTTTACCAGAGACAGGTTGGTACAGGATTCTGTGTTTATGTTAATTGCAGGATTTTTAATTGTTGTATGTTTGTCGTCTTAGGCGTGTGTAGTTAAAATGTAACCCAACTGAAAAAAAAAAAACTTAAATGGATATAATGTAAAAAAATTAACTAGCAGTAAAACGAATTGCGAGATTCCGTAAATATTCCTAAAAACGCTGTTGCACCATTATCAAAATTATAAAAAGTATGGAAACATTAATTTAACTCTTTCTGTAGAGTTAAATTTGAAAAATATCATTTTGGGAGTTGCAAAGAAAAAGGTTTGTTAGGAATTGTTGTAGTGTCGATATAACACACTGTTATATAGCGACACCAGTTAAAAGGTTTTTGTCCTTCATGTTATTGCAAGTAGCTCTTCATGAGTGTACGGAATGATACCTAGTAAAGAAGGTGGAAAAGGGGGGGTGGGGCAACAAACAAATGAGAAACTTTCCTAATTGGACACTATTTTCTGCTTTGTACGGTGCACATAATCGTAAAATACTTGGTGTACAACGTCTCTGTGACAGAAATAGTTAAGGGAACAGGAAAATGTCTTTCAAAATAAATGAAAGCTCACTTGCTTCACAGGTAAGTAAAATCTTTTTGTTGGCATATATTTGTCTGAATACTGCGAGTCAACGCCAAAAACTGCGCTCGGGTCCCACGGATACAGCAACTAGTGACCCTCGGAAGAAGTTTAATTTGTAGTATATTAATGCGTTTTCCCTGCTCTCCGGAAAGAATCGCCTTTAGGACGGTGAAATGTAGAGCGGCCTACCACTGCTTCGCATAGTCCCTCTACGAGGAAGCCTACGCCTGACTTCTGCACAGAATGAAGCGTCATGCCGAGGTAGTCTGGGGACTCACCAGCGAGACCCGGAGCTGCTTTGGCGCAGCTATTCCATAGAGAAATGCCAATGATGGCAGCTCACAAGTCCTCTTGAACTATGCGTAGGCGTCGGGGTGCGTATTTAGAGCGGTTAAATATTCACGAGGTAGTGCGACATCACAAGCCGGCGGCTACCTTGGTTGAGGATGTGGCAACCTGCCACACCCTCAACCATCAAATTGACTTCGTTAATTTGTCCAACAATACGCCGTATTTAGACGGAAGAGAACGTTCAGAACAGCTAACCATGCAGAAACAAAATTCCACGAGTATACCAAACTTCTCCGCGCGACCTAGAATAAAAAGCCTCACTTGCCAGTAGTATGTGCTACACGTCAATAGTCAACCAACACCGGAAAACCAACTCATCTGATGTCGGTGGAACCAATAAAAAATCTTATACAGAAGGAAGTGTGCGAATGAGACAGAAGCCTCTCTTGTACATCACCACGCTGTAAATCATTCCATGGTGCGGGAATTCCAAATAATACACCACCCCTTTCGCTCTTGTGTATCTGGTCTTTCTGTCGAACATTCTATGTAAGTGGTTTGNCGGGGTGCGTATTTAGAGCGGTTAAATATTCACGAGGTAGTGCGACATCACAAGCCGGCGGCTACCTTGGTTGAGGGTGTGGCAACCTGCCACACCCTCAACCATCAAATTGACTTCGTTCATTTGTCCAACAATACGCCGTATTTAGACGGAAGAGAACGTTCAGAACAGATAACCATGCAGAAACAAAATTCCACGAGTATACCAAACTTCTCCGCGCGACCTAGAATAAAAAGCCTCACTTGCCAGTAGTATGTGCTACACGTCAATAGTCAACCAACGCCGGAAAACCAACTCATCTGATGTCGGTGGAACCAATAAAAAATCTTATACAGAAGGATGTGTGCGAATGAGACAAAAGACTCTCTTGTACATCACCACGCTGTAAATCATTCCATGGTGCGGGGATTCCAAATAATACACCACCCCTTTCGCTCTTGTGTATCTGGTCTTTCTGTCGAACATTCTATGTAAGTGGTTTGTTGTAAGCCTATATTTTTACGATTTTAAATAATAATCTTCAATAGTTGATGTATGTTGCAAGGCCATCATAGGTTTGTTGCCAACAGTACATTACTGGAACTTCAACAACATTATTTACTTAGTTTCGGTCGCTGCAAATCCAGTGGCAATTTAACGGCTGGCTTCTGCCAATATAAGCCAGCGGCACTTACGTTTTGCGTTAGTATTGATTATAAACGAGTAGCTATACAACCTGAAGACCAGTTTTGTAAGCACTTATCAACGCAGTCGTTGGTAGCGAAAGGGCAGGACCAAACTCGCTGGAAAAGTGCAACACATCCAAAAAAGAAAACGCCAGACTTACGTAAGATAACATTTTTCTACCAAACAATTGCAGCAACGAAAATACATAGAGTATTTAAGTTTGTGACAATTCAGTGGATTGCACAGTAAAAGTACACCACATATACCATTTACATTATGCATATACCCTCTACAGTCAACCTGCCTAAAATGTCAATTTATTTGTCCTTGCTAAAAATGACTTTACCTCGTGGATTTAGCATATTTAGTGTCCCCTACGTAGTCATGTAAGACTAGAGAATTAGTTTAACCCAAATTTTGCCTTATTTTGCTGTCACATAATAACCCAAAAAATACTGAAGAAGTACCTGAAANCATTATGCATATACCCTCTACAGTCAACCTGCCTAAAATGTAAATTTATTTGTCCTTGCTAAAAATGACTTTACCTCGTGGATTTAGCATATTTAGTGTCCCCTACTTAGTCATGTAAGACTAGAGAATTAGTTTAACCCAAATTTTGCCTTATTTTGCTGTCACATAATAACCCAAAAAATACTGAAGAAGTACCTGAAAATATGTATGAGGAAATTCACCCTTTAAATGGTTTTGAAATTTGGATGATTAACAGCATTGATGAAAATAAAATAAATCCTTAAAAATGTGGCGCGGCTGGCTTGTGCCGAATGTGCTTGGGTCGNTATGGCGCGGCCGGCTTGTGCCGAATGTGCTTGGGTCGAATGCGCAACGAATGTGGCTGTTCTATGTAGAAGACATTTTTAAAAAAGTTGCTATTTTTTATACGGCGATGTTCGAACACCGCATAGTGTGAAAACGTGATTTGTTAAAATTCACGTTTGGTCCAACATTTTAATAAGGTTTTTTATTAAGGTCTTTCTACAAATTTAAAGGGTCTGCAAAAATTAATATTGCCATGGTCTTAATTATAAGAATTTGTGATTACTAAGCGATTAAATGAAAGATATAGAAAAAGTACATACTTCTTATAATATGTATGTATGCTAATTCTTACATGCGGAATTGTGTAAGAGAAAAGGAATCATTTTCATTGGTCAGCAAGTTTAACTTGGCGGGCAAAGAATTATGTTTGCAGGCTGATTTCAGAAGTTCTCAGATAACCGCAAACCGCTCATACGTACATATAATTACCGAGGATTTGATGGTATAAAATTGTTATTCTACAGCAAGAACAGAGAGATGAGGCAAAATATAAACTCTGTTTAGTGATACTGCGTTTCGCGAATGCATTTCAAAGCAAACTAGATCTCGGACAGAAATACATTTGACCTCCTTCTGCAGTCATATCACTGTTTTATCTACATCCTGCAGGCCATAGACAATTTTAAGTAAATTTAACAAATCTGATGTAAAATAAAGGAGTGCCCATTTCGTACCGCCTGGTATGGGATAAAACTGGTTCATTGTTTGAGGAACTAGATAAAGAAAAAATAAATAAGACTCGAGGAGAGAGTAGTGTCTTGTCTACATTTCACCGAAACTGTGAAATTAAATTCCCCACATCGAGGAAAATGGAGCGCCAAGAAATAAATTCCTTTGACTGACAACTGTAAAGAGAGCTGAATGATTTCTGACCATCCACTTAAGGTGGAGAGATCCCCGCCTTCTTGTATCTACGTATATTTCTTAATAGCTTAGTCAGGCGAGACAAAATTTGGTCAAACGCTGTTAGGCAAACGAAGCTTCGGTCAAGAATATTGGAAAATTATTATTTAAGGCGAATTGCAGTTAGGTCAAACGCAATTTTGGCAAGCGAAGTTTCTGTTAAGAGTCTTTGAAAATGAATATTTTAAAGGAAAAAAGCCGTTTGCCGAAACGCAGTCAGGACAAACGCAGTTCGGCAAAATGAAATTAAGTTAAACGAAGTTGAGCGATACGAATTTAGGCTAACTACCGTAAGGCGTAATAAATTTCGGATAAACGCAGTAAGCGTAACGAAACTGGGCGATTGGCTTATAGGTCAAACCAATTGGTTATGAATCGAGACACATCTGGTTTGTTNGTAAGCGTAACGAAACTGGGCGATTGGCTTATAGGTCAAACCAATTGGTTATGAATCGAGACACATCTGGTTTGTTCTGGCATCTGGTGTGAGCGTGATGGTTTGGCGGTGACGTTGCAAGTGTTGTCTCACACTGTACCCCTGGCCGTGAGTGTGCATGTTGGCGCGCGAATGTCACAATATCTGCGTCACCCCTCTCCCCCACACTTCCACGCTTAGTCGGTGCTCGGAAAAGCCACCCCCTTCCACCCTCTAGCGACGCCACCCACTTCAACCCGCACACACAGCGACACCCTCCGGCGTTGCAATGGAATGCATAATTGCCGTGGGGATCCCGCGTGCAAGATCGACATATGAGGCAGCGCCACTGCTGGGGCCCGTGAGTGACACGGAGCTTCCCGCTGATACAGCGTGACGTCACAGCCGCGGAGTCGACAGTGCCAGGCAGATCTGTCTGCCGAGTGCGGGAGGATCCGCGAACACACCCATGTGTTCTTCTTCTCTCGGCAAACACAGNCCAGGCAGATCTGTCTGCCGAGTGCGGGAGGATCCGCGAACACACCCATGTGTTCTTCTTCTCTCGGCAAACACAGTGCGGCTAACGAACGCAGCCAACTCACCAACGGTGTGTTTTAAACATGGTATATTGAACTAAACTCAAAGGCACTTTAACAATATAGACATTTTTTCGTATACATGTCTGGTGTTTATCTTCTCACCTTAGTTTGCCGTTTAAAGTGTTGCAATGTTAGTGTTTTTCCTTTGGCAGTTAACTGCTTAAAAAAATAATAGCTTCCACNTTTTGCCGTTTAAAGTGTTGCAATGTTAGTGTTTTTCCTTTGGCAGTTAACTGCTTAAAAAAATAATAGCTTCCACAAAACAAGCAATAAGATGAGATCTGCTGCTGGATTGCAGTGGCATAAGCGAAATATTTTAATTGGGGTGCAACCCCTTATAGTAATAGAAAAAGTTTTGAGACCTTTTTTTTACATGACCCTACTCCCCATCAAGAACTAAAAACCAGTACGCAAATATTTACAAATTGTTGTAAATAAATGTATTTCAAACGTTTGCGTAAGAAACGATAATTACACTAATGTGAGACATGACTCGAAATATTCTAACAAAGCGACGTTTTTCGTTATCTGTGAAAATGATATAAATATTCTCACACAGTTGTTAATCATTTCTTTAGAGCCGTAAATTTCCCATGCAAGATAAAGGGGCGACTTTATTTTTAATAATATATTTAGAGTATCACAGAGTGTTCGTTGTTATCGTGTCTGCATGCACGGAAACGGAATATATATCACACAGAGATGAAGTTCCGTCTGCAGTAATTTTAAATGCACTTTGTACTGAAGTATTACACTGCATTGCAGTAACCGTATTTCACCAAGTGTTACGCATCTAGTGTTGTAATCTGAACTGTGTACAAACACGAGTTTTGTGAAGGTAGTCGTTCACAAGTGACGACATATGTTACTGTGTTAATTGCTAAGTTCAATGAATTGCCTATAACGTAATTCTTTATAAGTCTTTAGATGGGAGTAAACCTTACAAGAAATAAAGTACATTGAAAAAAATACACTGAGAAAAAACTTCTTCAAATAATATAGTTTTGTGACCTAAAATATTTACTAAACAAATAGAATGTATTCAGTACTTGCTTTTATATAAAATTTTACAAAACAATTTTAAGTTATTCAAAAATTTGGAAAAGCACACATAACCACGCATTATTCGGGATTCAAAGACTTCGCCGTAAGGTTCCAGTAGAATATTCCACGGACGAAGGCTTTTGAAAACTGGAATAAATAACAGATTAGAAATTTTTTCTCTAGGAAAACGCACGTTTGACCTTAAAAATACGCGATAAGATAGCTGCAATCAAATCTAGACAGTATATACAACTATATAATCATACTTTGTTGTATAAAAACGGTACAGCAAATAAGAATAAGGTTTTGGTAGTTGCTCAGTTCACTTACTAGGTAGACAGGCGCCTTAAAGGTTTCTTGTTAGTTTACAGCCCTCTCTGACCAAATGGCACAAGCTATGCAAAGACACAAGTGTATGACACCAAATTTGCGTTTCTCTAGCTATTCTTTATTCTTTATTGAATATATTAGTTAGGGTTTTAAGTCGCATGCTACTGCAGAGAGACTTAAGAAAACGGGTAACTTTAAAATGGGCTCGGAATCATGTGGCTATCGACTTGGTGTCCAGGAGTTTCTGAAACATGCCTTAATTGTTCTGTAATCAACACAGGTCCAGCCTATTTTCCTCGTCGGAGCAAGAACGTATACGGCACGACTACTGATGACCGCTCTCTCAGAGATGAGATAAATGTACTGTTATTCGATATCTCTTCATGTTCCATTCAAGCACCGTAGTTGTAATTAAACTATTTTAGAACTAATTAAGTTTACTGCATAGTATTCGGTATCGCAAAAAAAAATGTTGGTTATGTGCTGTACTTTAGCTGACAGGGCATTTATTTCGTTATAAGAACTAATATGCTATACACAGTAAATGGTTTTTGTACTTTTACAAAACCAAAATGTTTGCAAAAGAGTTGCGAAAAATTCCGAGTAATACTACATAACAAATCTTCGTAAATTTTCCAAGAAATTGCTTGAAAACTGTATTTAGTACTATATTCAGTATTTGAACAAAAAAGAGTACTGTAATGTACCGATGGATTAGATTAACAACAATCGGTGTACTATTTCTCAAATTATTTTCAAGCATAATCAAACGTTACTATTGGGTTTACTACAAAGTAATTTACCTTGCTGATGACACCTAGTGCCTTTTATGGTACACTGAAGAGCCAAAAATCTGGTAGATCTGCCTAACATCGTTTAGGGCCCCCGCGAGCACGCAGAAGTGCCACAAGACGACGTGGCATGGACTCGACTAATGTCTGAAGGTATGTAGGAGGCAATTCACACCATGAATCCTGCAGGGCAGTCCACAAATCCATAGGAGAGCGAGGCGGTGGAGATCTCTTCTGAACAGCACGTTGTAAAACATACCAGATATGCTAAATCATGTTCATGTCTGGTGATTTAGGTGGCAAATGGATGTGTCTAAAGTCAGAAGAGTGTTCCTGGAGCCACTCGGTAGCAAATTTCGACGTGTGGGGTGTCGCATTGTCCGGCTGAAATTGTCCACGTCCGTCGGAATGCACAATGGACATGAATGGGTGCAGGTGTTCGGACAGGATACTTACGTATCTGTCACCTGTAATAGTTGTATCTAGACATATCAAGGGTCCCATTTCATGCCAACTGCACACGCCCCATACCATGAAAGAACCTCCACCAGCTTAAACAGTCCCCTGTTGACATGTAGGGTCCATGGATTCTTGAGGATGTCTCCATACCCGTATACGTCCATCCACCCGATACAATTGGAAACGAGACTCGTCAGACCAGGCAACGTGTTTCCAGTCATCAACAGTCCAATGGCGGTGTTGGTGGGCCCAGGCGAGGGGTAAAGCTTTGTGTCGTGCAGTCAACAACGGTACACGAGTGGGCCTTCGGCTCCGAAAGCCCATATCATTGATGATCCGTTGAATAGTTCGCACGCTGGCTCTTGTTGGTGCCCCAGCATTGAAATCTGCGACAACTTGAGAAAATGTTACACGTCTGTAACGTTTAATGATTCTCGTCAGTCGTCGTTTGTCCCGTTCGTTCACGACATTTTTCCGGCTGCAGCGATGTCGAAAATTTGATGTTTTACTGGATTCTCGATATTCACGGTACACTCATTAAATGGTCGTACGCGGAAATCAAAATTTTCTCGCTACCTTGGAGATGCTATGTCCCATCTTTCGTGCGCCGACTATAACACAACATTCAAACTCACTTAAATCTTGATAACCTGCCATTGTAGCAGCAGTAACCGATCTAACAACTTTACCAGACGCTTGTTGTCTTATATAGGCGCTGCCGAACACATCGCAATACTCTGATTGGTTCCATACCTCTGTTATTTGCATACGCACGCCTATACCAGGTTTTTTTTTTTTTGGTCTCCAGTGTATAATAATTGTAAGTCAGCCCATATTGCACGGAAAACATTTTACGCGACCGAGTCAGGCATGTGTCAACCCAGATATAAAATTGTAAATTCCGATAGGGGTAACTAGAATCGAACCTGTAACCTCTCCGTCAGGAGTTAGTACACTAACCATTATGCCACAGATGCATCCGTAGAGCGTGTTTTTTTTAATAGTTTGTTCGCATTTTCCACATTTTATCTCGTGTTTGTATGCGGTCACTTACCTTCGTGCGAGAACAGCAAGTTTTTATCGAGCTCGCGGCTGAACTGTAATAGGTTTAACGCTTAACAGCAAGCAATATGTTGTTCCCACATAAAAATAAGAGGTAACTGTTTAAATAGAGGAGAAAATTAATTCTGCCGAGAGCAGTTGAACTATTAGGAAATTTTTTATTTTCTTTATCCCTGAATTTTGTTACTTAATGTTATCACTTACATCTTTTATCCCTAGGAAGTCATGCTAAACCATGTGGATGTACTCGTATTTGGCAACGTACTCGTATTTTGTAACACACTTTTACATTTAGCAGTCTAGAGAAACATTATCTAAAACAAAATATGTATTAAGAAATAATTCTGAACATTTCTTAAAATATTTTTTTTAAATGATATATCTGTACTACCGTAGTTAAATTCACATAAATTTACAAAACCTGGCTCGTACTGTTACAAAATAATGTTACAAACCCGTAACTTGGGCGAACACATTATTTTAACCTGTCAAAAAGGACTTTGCCCTGTCGTCCAAGGTGAGAAGTAGCCCTTGCCATAAGTGGATCCTCGGAAGTAATGACTCACAGTCCATTAGCACACATTATAACTAACTTCTGGGTTGGTATGACCAATTTACTGAATATCAGTATTTCTGTCAGAATTTATATATAACAGTGCAGCTGTCGCCCTTGTAAGTGTACAAATACAACAAATTTACAAGATTATTTGTAAATTTACATAACAATTGTTTTTACACAAAAATATTTTGCTTTCCTTATATATTTAATATATTCTGGCGACTTTTTATTTTAATGTCTTCCAATATTTGTTATGCATATTTTTCTTTTTCTGTGCAATTATGAATGTCTAGATAAAATATTTTAATTTTAAATCCATTATTTGGTTTTACTGTAATCCTTTATCTAAAATTTAAGCCTCGATTCCTTGGTTCGTACTGTTTAAAAGACGAATTTAAAAAAAATCCAACGTTTAGAAAATTAAAGTATATAAAAAATGTTATATCAGTCAGTATCAAATCTATCGCTTTGTTGATGTAAGCCACAGCAATAATAATCTTGGATATGTCATACTGTTTAAAAGTGTATTCCTCCTCGAGTCAGCTAGGCTATTCTTGGACTGCGTGGAATTCGCAGAAGTGATGAGTGACGCGCTGCTGTTTACTCAGTTTTTTTTAACAAAACAAACTTATTTCCTTACTGACACAAACGCTATTATTGCAAATGAACCAACACTGCTCATTTACAAAATATTACGTTGTGAATTATGAAAATGTGGTATTTATACACGAATCTGTCAGTTCCAGTTTCCAACACTGTCTTACAGTGTACGCCTCTTATTCTGCTGTAAAAATATGTACCCCGCATAGGATAGAACAGGATTACGGTTTATAAATAACTTACCCTCAGGGAAGATAATGGGCAATGAGCCGCACACTGTACAGCACTGGCCAAGAATAGTCTTCCTGGGTGCTATGTACACAATGTGTACTCTGCGCCTAAGTGGGTTCACGTTGCATACACGAATCATAAGAAATATTTAATGACTTCATTTCTTGTAATGTATTTGCGAGGTATAGAACAACAATGTTTCTTATTAGTTGAATTAAAGCTTACCAACATCGTTGATTAACACTGCAAGCTAACCGCTGATAACGTACCAACTGAGCTATTTCAAACTGCATAAAAACCTCAACTTACATTTATGCACACTAAATCTGAATCAGTGAGCATTTCACTGTTTAAATCAGTTAACCGCGCCTGACTTATTAACAGTCAAGCCAGTCAATTTAACTGACGAATTAATGGAAAAATGCCCGTTTTCCCTCTTTCTACTGATTCAGTGGCATTTTACTCTGATTCATCAAACATTTAATTTGCTTTTTTTCAGTGATTTGCTTTTTGACTGATGACTCAGTGAAACATTAACTTTTCTGACACCTCTTGCTGAAACTTGTTAAGCGAGAAGGATAGATAAGCCGTGCTTTCGTAGATCTTTCGTGTAAAATATCAGCACATGTAATAATATATATATACATTTAAAATGTGTGTTTCGTCTTTAATAATATCATTTTATCAGGTAAAATGAATATCAGTCTTTCATTTCGTTTTCACGTATTCAACGTAGTGGTGTGGTGAAGTGAGCGCATTTATACGTGATATTTGTATTAACAATCCTACTGACACAAAATAAACTAAAAACAAAAGGAAATTTTCTAAAATTCATCTAAGTATTTTTGATGAAGGATGTAATAAATATATTTCCTCTTTGCAGATAATATCACCGTGGGAGTTGAATTGGTAAGGTTACGAAATGGGAGAGTGAAATTATTGGTTTAAATCTTGGGCACAGCAATTTTTTTAACTTTTTTATTTTTCATTAAATTGCAAATCAACAATGACTATCAGAAATACGTTTATTTCTAAAAATTATTTACTTGAATTACCCCCCCCCCCACCNTACCCCCCCCCCCAACTAAAAATCACTCTATTTATTTTGCTGTATGTAGTTAGTTGTGTTACTTATTCAATGTGAAATATTTTTCTCTGAAACAACCAGTAGTTTTACACCGATTCTAAGTGGAGCCATTTTCACTTGTAAAAGTGATGTATTTGAATTTCAATGCGAATCAGTGGTTTCCATCATCAGTGAAGCTTTCATCTGAAAAATATTATGTTGTTTGCGACTATAGAAGATGGCGCATCGAATACCGGGTTCAAATCCTGGCTAATTTGTTTACTATTTAGTATCAGGTTTATAAATTTTTAATTTAGAATGAACATGAGTCAGCTGATGTCATTTAATAGCGCACAAATGAATATTTCCAAAATGATTCAAATTCGTTTTGGGAATAGAAAAAAGCCATTTTAATCTGCTTAACGACGTAAAGAAAGTAATACAGGATGGGCAACAAATTGCAATAATATTTCCTCGCTATAGTAACGAAAGGCCTACTGAGAAGTATCAAATTGGAATGGTTGCCATCTGTGAAGTGTATTATTCTCAGAATCTTGGATATCAATAAATTTGTGAATAAATCGTATGTTTTAGATATTCCAGATTTCTATGCCCAAGGAGAAGTGCAATATCTCCCTCCCCTTTCTGTTTATAAATCGTTGACATCATGGTTTCACAGGCACCTGATACCTTCCGACGCTAAACGTCTGAGCACTGATCTAACCACCTTAGAGTATGTTAACTTAAGGGCCGCAAGTTTTGTAGAACATGGGATAACATATTATGTTCAACAACTTTAACGTGTCTGTAGGATAAAATGTGATGTCAGTTAGTTTTAACTGTAGGATTTATGTTAATTAGTCTGGTTGAAATCGGGAAGCATTTCGTATTACGGCGACATTTCGATATGCATATATAAGGATATATATATAAACATATGTACATATATATATGCATATATATGCATATTTAAATATAAATATGTACACATATATGCATATATATATACATATATATACATACATTCATAGGCCATTCATACGTAAATACAGTCCATTCACGGTTACTTCCGACTTTTCTTAAGCCCTGCTGAATCTCTACCTTTCAGGAAATTTCTCCACCTCATGCAAACTAAACTTATACAAGTATAGAAAATTACACCAAAGGGACAAAGCACCGCATTCTTGGCACTCAGTTTAATAATATTTTGTATGAGAACTATTTTCTACTTGGCATTACCAACAAGTCTATTTTCTCCCTGTTTTATTCAAATTAAATACAAGGTAAACATTATAATTTACACGTATAAAATATAAGTAAAAGTTCAGTTCAAACCAAAATAAAACAGTTTAATGTTAACACAAGTATAAAAATCTTGCGAAACGTGACATATTTAGGAAACAACAAAAATATGTCATACAAAGGGTGATTCTTGAAAGGCTTGATCCAAAAAGTGCGAAGAAACAGCGAACAGACTATACATACTATAAAACGTATCCATAAACGTAAACGTTCATATTTCAAAGCGTTGAGCATAACACTGGCCAAAGTTACCTTTAATAAATGTACACCGAAACAAAATGTGCAGCCATAGACTTGCATACCTGTTTATGAAGACACAAAACGCATATTTTCGAACAGGCAGAGTTCGTCACCATGTCAAGCAACCATGTGGGACTTGTGTTTCTATAACAAATATCTCAACGGGGAAGTTGCTGAACACAAAGTTCAACCTCATGCTGTATCTACTGCGTTTCTGCTCAAAACTGCAGATGGTTCGCAACTGCGGCAGCACTTTTGAAATTAACCATTAAAAACGGTATATAATTTGACACTAACATCGATCGGCTTATTTCTAGTAAAGTCAGAATCACACAAAAAGCAGGTCAACAGGAATCAATAACCACCATGGATCTGGAAATCGTACGAAGAGAAGGAGGGGTAGTGGAGAACTGATAGTAATAATATAACAACATGCAAGCGGTGAGTTACCCATTACAGTTGTTGTCTCAGGTCAGATGCATGCATAATTTTTAGCAGCCGACGTACCAAGTGAATGAGTAAGTGAGTAAAGGGATTTGGGTGGCTCTTAACATCGAGGTCTTGAGAGCTGATGAGGGTGAAACGAGGTGAGTATGAAGCAGCGCTGGAATGAAGGGATGGAGGCAATGGGAGATCCTCGAGAAAACCCGAAAGCGGCATCGTCCGGCACGATTCCCACATGCAAAAATCCGGAAGCTACCCCGCCGGGAATTGAAGCCGGTTCGCCTAGGTGGAAGGCGAGTAGTCTAACCACTACCCCACCCCGGCCCCGTATAACGTAGGAAGCAGCCACGTGCATCAGAGAAGTATCACCAGTGTATCTTGTCACAGACCACTAGGTCTCTGCCAGTGTTTGTTTTCACTTGTGGTGTAAAACTTAAAAATAATCACTATTTCCCGCTATCTGGCGCGTGGTAAAGTTCTATTGCCGGGACACTCTAGAAGCAGCGAAGGAATACCAGGGAGTATAATCCACGTGAAGGGGTCGAGCTGCTAAGGTCTGAGATATATAGAATGGATATGAACCCTTCCGACAAACTTTGGCAGGTGATTCTTCATGAAAAAATAGGTCGGAAATATAGCCAATGTGTATTCCGAAGGTGTGTAAACCGCCCTTGAAAGTGTAGTTGAAGCAGAGATTTTTTGCTATTAACACAGCCAGAATGATCGATAAATATCTGAGATTCTGGATACTGCATTATTAAATGAAGAAGTACAAAGCACAAAAACATCGGCTCTAATGTCAATACCCATCCATGAAAAGTGAGGGGTGGGCAGCACATTTTTGCAAATAAAAATTTAACTGTTTCACTTTGTTTGTTGTTTCCACTGGATTTGTAATCTACCGTACATGGTGAACATAACTACGGTCTTGTGTTTTTAAGTAAAATGCCACCGTTTTCGAGAAAGTATTCCATAATATTCCAACAATAAATATCAACGTCTGGCACATAGGAAAGCATTTCTTGTTGATGCATTTTGTTGCTATTTCAAATGAAAACGTGTTCCTATTATTGTAACAAGTTGTATGTTACGTGTTATCCATACCTACCCCAACAAACTATCGCTGATATGCAAGAAGGGCCCATGGTGGTGCAGTGGCCAGACTGCTCGCCTCCCACCACTGTGAATCGAACTCAATTCCCGGCCGGATCTTCACGAATATTCGTATCCGGGAAACGTGGCAGACGTTACCATTGACCAGGGTTTTCTTTTTCGGAGCACACCCGTATCACCACCATGTAATTGGCCATTTATCCATCTCCACCCCACGTGACCTTCATTGGCCTGAATTAATTTCTGGAAAACCGCAGCATTAAACCTTAAATTACAATACGGAAGTTGAGTTAAGCAAGTAGGGTAGATTACAAATCCACAGGAAACAACAAACAAGGTGAAACAGTTACATTTTTATTGCAAAATGTGCTGTCAACAAATCAATTTTCATGGATGGGCGTTAATATAGGAGCCCATATTTTGCGATTTGTACTTATTCGTTTAATAATGCAGTATTCAGAAACTGAGACATGTATCGTTCATTGTAGCTGTATTATTAGAAAAAAGCATCTGCTACAACTACACTTGCAAGGGCGGTTTTCACCCCTTCAGAATAGACTTAGGCTCTAAGTTGTATATATATTGTTTATGAAGAATCGCCTGCCGAAGTATGTCGGTAGAGTTCATATCCACTCTTTATACTCAGCACATCGACCTAACAAAACGGTTGAAGAGACATGAATCCTGAGACTGGTGCAGTTGTTGTCTTCAGTGACCTTCAGTGACCTTTCACTGAGATCCTCACATTCAGAAACACCCGTGCTCCGGCTGAAGTGTTACCCTCATCTCTACTGTCCGTCCAGGACAGTACCGGAGCTGTGTAGCCGCTCACTGCGTCTACTTGTCAGTGGGTAGACGACTCTTGAGTTCTTGTTCAGGACGCGGAGTTCAAGCAATGCCAGCAGGAGTCTAAGCTCAATGGATCGCTCACCAAAAAGAACCTCCGGTCAGGCCTATCGATCATCCCGTGTTACTATTTTAGTTTTCATGCCACTTGTAAGTTTTATACCGGAGTACCTATTACCATGGCCAAATAACTTCTTAATTTGAAATTCAGGCTTTAGGCACCAAACGGACTTAACGCTCAGCAGTTCAATGCCACGCCCAGACGTCGGACCTTTGTGCAATTTATCTAACGGCCCGAGCTATCAAGGAAGTTGCCACCCTCACTAGTAACGAGAATTCTAGGTGACACAAGGCAGCGCCCGGTGTACCACCAAGGGGTGGTGGGTGCCAAGGCAGCACACGAGGCGCCTGAGAGTCAACATTCCGGAGGGAAGTTATCTATGACATTTCACCTGTCCTTCCTGGAGGCACTCGCGGATTACTAAGGTCATGTCCCTGCCCCGACACCTCAAAGCACGCAGATGTCTACTCCCCCCCCCTTTTCATCAAACTTTTTTGAGCCCATGGCTTCTCACCTCCTTCCTATTTCAAAATAGATAAAGTAAAGTAAGCAGGAATTCGACCCATTCAGTCACTCTTTTCACGACTGGATGCTTGTAGTACAGAAATCTAATAATAATATGTCCGGTGGTGTATGCGGCAAGGCATAATGACTATCATTGGCTAACTGATACATATACCTTGCTACTGCCATGGGTTATGAATAGTTCATGTAATTTCCACCTTACACCAAGCTCGGTTCATTTAGTAATTATTACGGAACTAAGAATTATGTTAGCTAAATTACAACACGGATAATTTCATTACTTCCTTGTTACAACTGAAATCATAAATCAACGTGGGCCTGAAAGGCTTAGCCTATTCAAACTAATTTCACAATTGCACAGGAACGATATATTTGGCAATTTCTCTACTATGCAAAGATCAGTGGCCAATTATCTTTCTTGTGGATATCTGAATCGTAAGTGAGCTGCTCCTTCTTAATGGTATTTGTTCATATCAATATCACTGAACTCAAAGACTACAGCTCTAATGTTGTGATACGAAACTAGTGCTGTGCCAGCTTAAGTACAGCACCCATAAAACCTTTTCTAATATACCGCATCTGGAAACATGGATTGAAAGTTGAAGGACTATGCAAAAGTGTAGTTTAATCTAAATTCCAATAACATTTTCAGTAAAATTGTTTCACTAGATTTCACCACTCTCTTAAAAAAAAGTTTCGTCATAGCAACAATAATTTTCGGGGCAAGATTTTCGTGTAACTACTCAAAGGGATACGAGGCAATGTGTATAATGTTACATATAAAACAAATCCTGATAGTGACATGGCAAACTCTATACTAAATTGCTTGACAGCCGGTGAGTAAAGAACGCTCTACTGTAAATAGTAGTGTCCGGCGCAGTGTGAGCTAATAGGGTGGCGATAAGTGAGAACACAGCGTCCAGTAGAACCGACGTTACTACTCGAGTGCATATTGACGACTCTCTTTTAGGTTGCCTGTCATTTGTCTTAACACTTTCGGACTGGCTTTTCATTTACCATTTTAGGCGTTGCAAACAAGACATTTTCAATGCATGCTGTTTTGAAGTTGTCACAATACGTGTTTGGTTTTCACATTTATTGAGCTCTAGGCTTAGTTTTAGGCTAAATAAACATCAAGTATTCATCGCCACAGTTAACGAATGAGTTCACACAGCTATAATCTTTGCACTTCGAGCCTCACAGTATGTACAGTACCGCAAAAAGTAACCTTCGTGTGCGTTACGGACACAGTCGTTTGCACTGGGTGAGAATGGGTTAATTCTGTAGAGTTGTCAAAGTGAAAGTGCGTTTGAAAGTAGGGATGTTGATCTAAGGAAAAAATATTTACATTATTAAAATAGATTACTTATAAAATGTGTCGTTTTACGAAACAACATGTCGAAAGAAAAATATCGATTATCGATGTATCGGGATCCGCTATTTTATGTATTAAAGGACTTAACTTATGTAAAATTGCTTGGAATATTACATATTGATGACACAAGTCATTGCAGAAAGATTTGGCGCCTGTTTTCGGTAGATGTTACCAAATTAAACATAGTAACTTTTAACTCAATTTTTGTACTGAAAAAAGAGTTTATTAAACGAGCATTCAAAAATAATATTTATTTCCGATACATGGAAAAAAATACCGATTTAAATAAATAATTGTTAAAATATATGGACAATATATATCGACATATCGTTGATATAATATGGTAATTTCGATAAATAAATATTTATTGAACATCCCAATTTGAAAGTGTTGAACAAGCGGTGAGTTAGCCAGCTGTAGCAAGGATCCTGGTTACGCAGAAGACCTTACCAGAGGGCAGACGCCCCAGTTGTTGCGATACCTGCGTGCTTCAGCGTGGGAACAAACAGACGTCGCTCTATCTACTCTCCCGTGCCTGCCCCGGGCGCTTCTATCTCAACCACCTGGTCCGGCCGGGGTCAACCCACCAGCGAGCCTACCTCGCTGCGAGTGCCTCCGCAGCCGGATCGCCGTTCTATGGACGTGCTCTTTAACATTTCCCTACATTCATGGATACCTTTGCTGCAATGTACAGTTGATATACACGAACGTCATCCGCAAATACGAAAAAATTAAGCTGAGCTACGTAAAAACTAAATACGGAACGTTTCCTTGTATTCTTTGGGTTAGGGTTTTGGGAACGAACAACGCCGAGTTTACACGAAGCTTTATTCGCCTCTTTAAACAGAAAATTATAGTTTTTGAGGCAATGTGTGCACGCCACGTACACATGCTGTTTCAAACACCACAAAGAAGTACGAGGTTCATGTAATGGATAGCAACATTTATAACACACACAAAAAAAAAAAACTGAAAAGTTGCCTATTTCGTACTTTTAGAAACAAAATTATTTACATTCTCGTTTGTTGTAGGAAGTCGCAGGGGAATGAATCCGGAACTTTCGATTCGTGTTCAAATCTCGCTACAGAATGATGTATTATTATTTTTCTACGCAGATAAACTGGGGCATAATGGCGCATAATAATAATTACCTTTTTTGTATTAAGCTGGAAGTAGAGAAAACTAACCACTAATTTTACCAAGACGTTTCATAACATTTGCGGAAAATACGTTACTGAAAAACGAACACATCCGTAGTTCTACAGAGAATTCTGAGGAAATTTCTATCAGCACTTTTGCTTAAAATAACAATTTTTTTTTAACAATGCGTATTTGGATTTTTTTAGTTCGTTATTTACAATCATTGTCTGTTCTTCTGCACACAGTTAAAAAATATATCTTGTCTTTTCACGGACAAGTGTTGGTAAAAGATCTGTCCAGAAATATTTGTAATATTACGGACACGTCGCTTTTTCAATAACGGACTTCACGTACATTTCGCAGAACTTTCCATCAATTCACATACAAATTCCTTAAATTAGCTGGTTTGAGTATTACATTTATTTTTCATAAAATATGTATTGCAAATAAATCATAAGTTTTAGGTATGCAGGTGTTTTATTGTGAATAAAAAAATATTTTAAAATATTAAAGCATTTAATTTTGGAACGAAACTCGAACACTCTTCAATTGTTTTAGAGTCTATGTCACTTACTACTCACGCACAACACTCTTGTGACTATGTGGGGTATAAATATGTTATTGATAAAAATGTAACATATGTACATTTTTTAGTTTCTAGAAATATTTGAGTGTTTTAAGTGTTGCTAACATTTACAGGTGTCTGATGTTACTTTTTTAGTTTGAAAAAGTAGATCTGAGTGTCGTTGCAATGATATCCTCACTGCTGAAGATACGAACATGTTGTGGTTACAGTGGTGAAGAAAATTTCGTGTAGACTCAGCGTAATTCATTTCCGAAACCCGAAGCTAAAGAAACGTTTCGTATTTTGTATTTACGGAGCTCAGATTCCTTTATCGTAATTACGGATCGCACCTCCGTACATTAGCTTAATTGTGGATTTCCCTAAAACCGTCTGTGAATACACGGAAATTTTTAGTTGTCTACAAAGAGCACACAATAGTTCACTATTATCCATTCACACTTTTCTGAAGACCTGCTTAATTTATCCTAGCAGAGAAATATTACGTACGTTTTTCACTATACAAATAATTATTTTGTCTCCTTGGAAAACCAAAACCACAATGATTCTAAGCCTAAGCACCGTATATTGCGCTGATTAGAAAAAAAAAGTATCATTCAGAAGTATCAATTAAATATTTACCTATCAGTGATACCTGAAAATGTCAATATTTAAACAAGAAACATTTCATTTGTAAACTGCATACCGAAACCCAGTTAGTAATTATAAATAGTGGGTTCTGGGATGGGGCTGGGAGGATGGTGACAAGGGGACAAGTCGGCGGCCTACTTGGATGACATCAAACAGCAACCTCCTGCTCTGTCGTTCCTTGCTGAGGTCGGCCATTTTCCCTTTTCACCTTAAAAAACGCCTGAAATTTTTCCGGATTTCCCTCAAGACCAGACAAATTTAGTGCTGAAATTTTCCTTACCAAATTTTACATGAGTCACACAGTCCTAAAATGCCATGACTCCAATATGTGGTTAAGTGACTCCTTTTTGGGAACGAGGAGTAGGGGTTAACCCTGACATTCACACTCTAGCATTCCATGCCAGCACAATCAATCTTGCCTGAAAAATGTTCGAATTCATTGCCCCAACATCAAACTTCTCTCATCATGATTTGTCATTCCACATTGGTATTCTCATATTTCTTCTGGTCTCCTTTCACCTGGCATCCTAATAGGGACAAGACTCATGATCCATAATTCATCTTTGGGTTTCTCGTATTTCTTCTGGTCTCCTTTCATCTGGCTTCCCAGAGGGGACGAGTCTAATGCTCTATAATTTCATCTCGGTTTCCTCATATTCCTTCTGGTGTCCTTTGACCTTCGGTCCTGGCAGAAACAAGTCTAATGCACCATAATTTCACCTTGGTTTCTCATAATAATTCTGGAATACATGGCCTCCTGGCAGGGACTAGTCTCATACTCTGTCATTCCACCTGCGCGAAATGGAGTGAGGTGTACCCAAACAAGGTAGCCTAGAGTCACACTGTGTGTGCGCCAAGTACGGCCAAAGCCCACATATGAACATAAAAGCCTGTAGTTTCGGAACCTTCTAATATATAGCTACTAAATTCCTAACAAAGACATCATCTCAGACAATAAAAAGGGCCGCAGGGTCAAGTATGCCCTATGTCTACTTATTAGCATAGTTGGCTGTAATTTCCGAACTGTTTAAGATGCAGTTACAAAATCCATAATATAGACATTACTCCCGACAACGAAAATGACCGCAGGTTCAAGTTTGCCCTAAGCGTACTTATGCATAGTTGTCAATAATTTCCGAACTGTTTAAGATAATCCCAAATTCATAACATTGGTATCACCCCCATAATGAAAAGGGCAGCATTGTCAAGTATGTCCTAGGCGCTCTCATAAGCATACTTTACTGTAATTCACTAACTGTTTAAGATACAGTCCCCAAATTCATAACATAGGTATTATCCTCCATTACGAAAGTGACTACATTGTCAAGTAGGACCTAATTATAATTATAAGCATAGTTGGTAGTAATTTCGGAACTGTTAAAAATATACACTAAATTCATTATATAGTAATCACGCTCGACGATGAACTGTGCTGCAGAGTCAAGCAAACCCTAAGCCCACCAATAAGCATATTTACCTGCTATTTCCCACCCACCGAAGCTACAGGCAATAAATTCTTATCATTAACATCTCCTCAGAAAAATAACAGGGTGGTAAACTTTAAGGCATCTTATAAGCTCAGTCAACCACCATTTCCTGTTCACCGAAGTTATCATCGTCAAATTCATAAAACACAAATCGCTGCCCACCACGAACAGGATGGCAGTAGAAAGCCCTCGTATAAGCACAATTGGCTACCTTTTCCCACCCACCAGANGCTGCCCACCACGAACAGGATGGCAGTAGAAAGCCCTCGTATAAGCACAATTGGCTACCTTTTCCCACCCACCAGACCTATAGTCACGAATACATAACATAGGCATCACTTCCACCAACGAATAGGACCACAGGGTTGTGTACACCTTAGGATTTCGTATAAGCATAGATGGCTGCCATTTCCCACCCATAAAAGTGATAGTCTTCAAAACCATAGCATAGGCCTCACCTTCAATGAAAAACCGCATGGTAGGGACAAGTACTACTTAAGAACTCGTATAAACATCGCTGCCCGATGTTTCTCACCCATTGAAGCTACAGCGACCAAATTCATATCACATTCATTACTTTCGAATGCAATCAAAGAGAGAAGGTTAAGTAGGACTTAAGTCCTGTTAAAAGTGTAGTTTGTCAGCATATCCAAACCTTTAAAGTTTGGGAACACGTGACAACGGTCCACGCATATAAAGCAAGTTAAGGTATGCATACAGGCGCATTGCAAAGTTACCATTTCATGTAGGAATGTAGGTTCTGAAATAGTGCATACATACCCATCGTCCTGCACGAAATCGTCAATCGCCCACAGGCGCCCTTGTGGTCTGCTACTGAAGGTGTCTACCACCTCAGATCCCCCTCAGCGACAGCTTGACTCACTTCGCCCACCAACATCCGGGCTGTATATATATAAATGTAAACATATATACATAGTAAAATTCAGCATGGGTAACAAACACTTTAGAAAAAAAACTGGTATAGGTGAGCATATGCAAACAACAGAGGTATGGAACCAATCACAGTAACGCGATGCAGTCGGCAGCGCCTATATAAGACAACAAGAGTCTGGCAAAGTTGATAGATCGGTTACTGCTGCTACAACAGCAGGTTATCAAGATTTAAGTGAGTTTAAACATGGTGTTATAGTTGGCGCACAAAAGATGGGACATAGCATNGCTGCCCACCACGAACAGGATGGCAGTAGAAAGCCCTCGTATAAGCACAATTGGCTACCTTTTCCCACCCACCAGAGCTATAGTCACGAATACATAACATAGGCATCACTTCCACCAACGAATAGGACCACAGGGTTGTGTACACCTTAGGATTTCGTATAAGCATAGATGGCTGCCATTTCCCACCCACAAAAGTGATAGTCTTCAAAACCATAGCATAGGCCTCACCTTCAATGAAAAACCGCATGGTAGGGACAAGTACTACTTAAGAACTCGTATAAACATCGCTGCCCGATGTTTCTCACCCATTGAAGCTACAGCGACCAAATTCATATCACATTCATTACTTTCGAATGCAATCAAAGAGAGAAGGTTAAGTAGGACTTAAGTCCTGTTAAAAGTGTAGTTTGTCAGCATATCCAAACCTTTAAAGTTTGGGAACACGTGACAACGGTCCACGCATATAAAGCAAGTTAAGGTATGCATACAGGCGCATTGCAAAGTTACCATTTCATGTAGGAATGTAGGTTCTGAAATAGTGCATACATACCCATCGTCCTGCACGAAATCGTCAATCGCCCACAGGCGCCCTTGTGGTCTGCTACTGAAGGTGTCTACCACCTCAGATCCCCCTCAGCGACAGCTTGACTCACTTCGCCCACCAACATCCGGGCTGTATATATATAAATGTAAACATATATACATAGTAAAATTCAGCATGGGTAACAAACACGTTAGAAAAAAAACTGGTATAGGTGAGCATATGCAAACAACAGAGGTATGGAACCAATCACAGTAACGCGATGCAGTCGGCAGCGCCTATATAAGACAACAAGAGTCTGGCAAAGTTGATAGATCGGTTACTGCTGCTCGAAACAGCAGGTTATCAAGATTTAAGTGAGTTTAAACATGGTGTTATAGTTGGCGCACAAAAGATGGGACATAGCATCNAACAGCAGGTTATCAAGATTTAAGTGAGTTTAAACATGGTGTTATAGTTGGCGCACAAAAGATGGGACATAGCATCTCCAAGGTAGCGAAAAAATTTGGATTTTCGCGTACGACCATTTAATGAGTGTACCGTGAATATCGGGAACCCATAAAAAAAAAATATCAAATCTTTGACATTGCTGTGGCCGGAAAAAGATCGTGAACGAATGGGAGAAACGACGAATGACGAGAATCATTAAACATGACAGATGTGAAATCATTTCTCAAATTTGCGCAGATTTCAATGCTGGGGCATCAATAAGAGCCAGCGTACGAACTATTTAATGGACCATCATTGATATGGGCTTTCGGAGCCGCAGACCCACTCGTGTACCATTGTTCACTGCACGACACGAAGCTTTACGCCTTGCCTGGACCCGCCAACACCGCCATTGGACTGTTGATGACTGGAAACACGTTGCCCGGTCTGACGAGTTTCGTTTCCAATTGTATCGGGCGGATGGACGTGTACAGGTATGGAGAATCCTCATGAATCCATGGACCCTACATGTCAACAGGGGACTGTTCAAGCTGGTGGAGGCTCTGTCATGGTATGGGGTGTGTGCAGTTGGCGTGAAATGGGACCCCTGATACGTCTATATACGACTATGACAGGTGACAGATAAATAAGCATCCTGTCCGATTATCTGCACCCATTCATGTCCATTGTGCATTCCGACGGACGTGGACAATTTCAGCAGGACAATGCGACACTCCACAAGTCGAGAGTTGCTACCGAGTGGTTCCAGGAACACTCTTCTGACTTAAGACACTTCCATTGGCCACCTAAATCACCAGAAATGAACATTATTGAGCATATCTGTGATACCTTGCAATGTGCTTATCAGAAGATATCTCCACCGCCTCCCACTCCTATGGATTTGTGGACTGCCCTGCAGGATTCATGGTGTGAATTGCCTCCTGCATACCTTCAGACATTATTCGAGTCCATGCCACGTCGTCTTGCGGCACTTCTGCGTGCTCGCGGGTGCTCTACACGATATTAGGCAGGTGAACCAGTTTTTTCGCTCTTCAGTGTACAACAAACAACAATGTGCAAAAATCAAGATTTATGCAAATGTGCTTTGCACCTTAATCACATAGTCGAGGGTAATGGTAACATATAAATATGGTAATATAAACTAACACAATGGTTCCTCAGAAGGGCCGGTGTCCCGAGTCATCGCCAGAATGGGTAACACTTAACAACCAGTCAATTAATAAAAAATGAAGGAATTTACAATTGCATCTATAGACAATTTAAACAATACACATCTAGTTGCAGGTTAAATTAAAACATGTACATGTAAATATAAGTAAACACCNGCATGGGTAACACTTAACAACCAGTCAATTAATAAAAAATGAAGGAATTTACAATTGCACCTATAGACAATTTAAACAATACACATCTAGTTGCAGGTTAAATTAAAACATGTACATGTAAATATAAGTAAACACCATCAGCCTGACACGAGGGCCGGGGAAACTGAGTGTAAATTATATGAAACTATCCTGTACATGAAAAATCAGTCATGTAATAAACACTAAAGAACAGGCATATACGCAAGTACATTACAAGCAATATAACATAACGAGTCACAATATATATAAAAAATATCCCGATGTAGCCACAAGCCAATTACAGTGATATCAGTGTTGCTATCACATCAACATAAGAAAGAACGATTGATGACTAGGGCCAGCCCCAAGATGAGTACAATGCATCAAGTACGATACACATAACTCTACTTTTAAAGACTGTGTTCCTTTGATTGACACTAAACAACATACATTTAAACCATCAGTCAGGCAAGAGAGGCGTCACTGTTATACTCCGATGTAAACAGATACAAAATTTATAATTATAAAAAAAATAGTTATGACAAGTTTAATAAACAATCAGTGTTTATTATTGGAGTATCGAGCGCTGTTCGTTATGTTAGACGAAAAAAGTTCCCATTGTGAAGTGCGCGAATTATAAGATGACAACACTGCTACACACTGATGGAAACAGATATAAAATTAATATGTTAAGGAAAAATATAAATACGCATATACCAACAAATGTAATTACATATTACATGAGCTTCGTGTGATGTAAAACATATTATACGATGCTAAACGAGAACAGTCTGTCCTGGTTATTACAACAGCATAAAAAACGACTTCCTTACGAACTGACTGAAACGAAACCACCACATTCAGAGTACGGCCAACACTCGTAACACTAGCAGCAGAACGCATCCGACCCGACCGATGTTGTAAGATCAACTAACATCTTGGGAATCTGTAAGGCAGTCCAGATAGCCGTCCGGTGGCGCGAGCACCTTGAAGGCCTCGACAAGTCGAAGGGAGGGCGCATAACACTAGCCGAGAGAGATGTGTCGGCTCCAGGGTAGCATACCAGCCGGGTCGCACAAATGCACTTCCCTTTACGAGAGGAATTCATTTATACATTACACTGTATAAATTTATCCAGTTTAAAATTTTTATTTTTATTTATTTATCGTATGGCAATTTAGACACTTATAAAAGGAACAATACATAGACATTAAAAAAATTACAAACTTTAAGAGTTACAAACAAATGGAACAATACATAGACATTAAACACATTACAAACTCTAAAAGTTACAAACAAACATCAAGTCTATTGATATAATCTATCGATTCTTTAGTTGCCAACAGGAAGTCGTCAGGACTACCATTATAGGACCTTATAGGACATTCTTCAATAATGTGTCTGATGGTTTGATCTTCTCCGCAGTCACATTGAGGGGATGGTTGCCTGCCCCACTTGTGCAGAGAGTATGCGCATCTGCCATGTTGGGTTCTAATTCTGTTGAGTGTGGACCAGGTTTTGCGCGGTAAATCAAAACCTGGTGGTTCCTGAGTAATGCATGGCATGTTATTATTTTGGTGTGCAGTCCATGATTGCATCCATACATCTCTTATATTGAAGTCTTCATGGACAGCAATCCTTGCCGATTTTGTGGGTGGTTTTCTGGAGCGAAGTCGATTATTATTGGCGTCCTCAATATCTTGGTGGATCGGTAGGTCTCTGTTGTTCATTATCTTTTTATACTCGCGTATAAGAGCATTTGTTCGTCGCAGATGAGGTGGTGGAATGTGACTTAGTGTTGGGAGCCATTGTGAAGGAGTTGATTTAATTACGCCGGCAATCATTCTTATCGTGTTTTTTAACTGAATGTCCACTTTATGTACGTGCGGGCTGTTTAGCCAGATGGGGGCACAGTACTCAGCAGTCGAGAAANGTTGTCCATTATCTTTTTATACTCGCGTATAAGAGCATTTGTTCGTCGCAGATGAGGTGGTGGAATGTGACTTAGTGTTGGGAGCCATTGTGAAGGAGTTGATTTAATTACGCCGGCAATCATTCTTATCGTGTTTTTTAACGGAATGTCCACTTTATGTACGTGCGGGCTGTTTAGCCAGATGGGGGCACAGTACTCAGCAGTCGAGAAAACAAGACCCAGGGCAGAAGATCGAAGAGTGGCGGCCGATGCACCCCAAGTTGTGCCACACAGTTTTTGGATGATGTTGTTTCTTGTTTTCAGTTTCTCAGCAGTTTTTGTTAGATGCTCTTTAAACGATAATGTTCTATCAAGGGTTATGCCGAGGTACTTTGGTGTTTTGTTGTGGGTAAGGATGGTTTCTTCAAACCGTATATTGAGTTCCCTTCTAGCGAGTTTGTTATTCAGATGGAAGCAAGTGACCTCTGTTTTGGAGGCATTAGGTTGGAGTCTCCATTTGCGGAAATATTTTCCCACTTTTTCCAGGTCTTTCGTTAGGATCTCTTCAGAAATNATTTTCCCACTTTTTCCAGGTCTTTCGTTAGGATCTCCTCAGAAAGTTCGATTGATTTACAACTCGTGGTAAGGGCCCAATCGTCGGCATAACCGAACTTCTTTGATGATGTTTCCGGCATATCTGCGATATACAGACTGAAGAGAAGTGGAGCGAGCACTGATCCCTACGGTAAGCCGTTCTTAAGTTTCTTGGGAGAACTGATGTCGGTACCCATAGTCACTTGAAAGATTCTATTGTTGAGCATGTTGTCTATGAGGCGTGCTGTTGGTTTGCAGGGGATTGCACGAAGAAATTTGTATATCATGCATTCTCTCCATACTGTATCGTAAGCCGCTGAAAGGTCGATGAATGCAGCTGAAGTTTTTAGTTTTCTTTGAAATCCTGCTTCGATGTGGGTGGTTAACGATAAAACTTGGTCCGCACAGCTTCGTCCTGGCCGAAAACCTGCATGTTCTCCAGTTTTAAATACTAAATATATGCATGCACTTATTTGAATACATAGCGTTTATAGTGCTAGAACTGCAAGCACATACGAAACAACATACATTCAAAACATTAGTCGCGCAAGAGAAACGACACTGCTACGTGCTGTTTAAAGGAAATAACTCATGCACCCTGATTGTGCTGGAGAAAGTGTATCATCCTTGAAAATAAGGCATTGCAGGTTCAAGCCCCATATAGGGTCCAATCATTTCACAGGTAAAAATACAACACGATGAGTAATTTAAAAACTTATGTGTGCTATATATCTACATATATAAGTGTCGAGCTCATCATAGAAAAATAGCAATAAACCATATTTCCAACAAAATATTTTCGTAAATGAATGTACTCAATGTATGTTAATCTCAAATACCTGCAGCATTTCAGAAATTTATAAGTAGGTAACAATCTGGTCACTCTGTGACAACCCGAGATGGCAACATGAACCATCATGTAGGGATTATCGTATAAAAGCATGCTTCGTGTGCAAAATTGTTCCCACTTCATCGTCGAGCATGGCGGAAAGCAGATCGTTACATCTACATTCATTTACCACGATCGCGTATGCTGTTAAGATATTAAGACGGAATCATTGGTTGAAGACTTAACATCTGTAACACTGACTGCATCGTCAACAGCAAGGGACTCTGGAGATTCGCTCCTTACATCACGACAATATGAAAGTAGTAATTGCATGTTCGCCCATTGCATGTCTGAATAGACATAGCAAGAAGTGCAAAGACAATGTTTGTTGTTCACCGAGAAGTGAGTGGAGTTGTTGTAGCAAGATATTCACTTGCAGCCTATCGGACATTTATAAACACATAGCAGTACATACATTTCTTAGTCAATAGGGAATTTAAAAAATAAAACAGATTTATTTTTATTTTTTGTTTTTATTCATATTCTTAATCAAATCATACACATACCTAATATGTCATTCAATAAAGCCGTTACCTCTGAGTTCATCAATGGTAAAATTTATCTATTTGCTGACAGAAAGATATCCACTTATATGCAATGGAACCAACACTCGTTGTCTAGCAACCAAGCCATTGGGGTATTCAGAAAATAAATACCTAGAATTCACGTCACTCTTTGTAGAAGGTTCACAATACATGTATGCATCTATGTTCTTCTGTGATGAGTATGTTGTGAGATACCTCTGGGCCAGAGTACTAGGTTCGAATCTGCGTTTCTTCTGTCGCAACATCAAGTAGTCCTTATCTTCAGCAACATGTTTACGCTTTTGCTTTGCAGATCATGGCACTTGATCCTCATCATAAGAATATGCATATTTTACAGCATCACCAGCAGACTTGGAGGTTATATTTTCGTTCTCAATATCATGGATACTTGTAGCATCTTCGTTTTTCACTAAACATGTTAGCGGTATATGTTCGTTGTTCAAAACTTCTGACGATCTGTGTGGATCGCCCTTTTTATAGTTAATGTCTGCAACGCTCCTTTTTCCTTCTTTACGCACTGTTTTGGAACACAATGCAGGCCCGGATAATGTTATAGGCGCTCGAGCCATCGTTATTTTACACGACGAATCAGCAGGAAGGCTAGCCATAGCCTTGTCGTGTAGCAATAAGTTCATTGCACGCCGACCTGTGCCAAGCAAAGGTGCGATAACTTAGCATGCACCAGCATGTCTCTTTAGATTATCACTTCTCCCAAATGCTGTCCCGCAGTGAGTACATAATAATTCTTTGGAGGTCGGTCCTTACGAACATTTGCTTTTCTAATGTCGACGAGCATGGTAGCATTCGCTGAAAATAATTCTACAGGAGCAACACTGTTTTCCTAGTAATTTTCCAGCAGAAGAAGGAGGTACATCCATAGAGGTAAGCTTAACAGTAGGCTTCGTACAAAATTAGCTTGTGCCATCTTCATGAAAAAAAAATTAAATCCTTTCCACAGTAGCAGCTCGGGTATGTACTGGTTCTAGCTTTTGATCTATATACATATTTCATTAGCGAGATTTAAGCATTGATTTTTACCAGTCATTTTATCTAGTTCTTTAATAACATCACCTCAGTCACAGTGTGCGAACCTTCAGAATTTCTTACCCTTCGGTGGTGATATTCCTTAGCTTCCATATAAGTAACAACGTAAATACATTAATTAATTGAAAAAAAAATTATTATTTTGTTTGATGTCCAGCTATGAAAACACTTAATGCCGTTCGCCTTCCTGGCAATTGAACTGCGTTGAAGCATGTTTGAAATACAGTAGGTTTTACTGAAATGCTCTTAGATGTGTCCTTAATGTGTTTAACTACAAAATAAAACACACCACGTACGAGGAAGAAATAGACCTTTCAAGATATCACACATCGTTTTAAATGGGGTTTCTCAGACTACTGAATCTTAGAACATACCCCCTGGACAATAGCGAAACGATGAAAGGAGCATTTATTTCATTGTGAGACTGACTTGACATTAATAAAATTACATGTATGTACACGCAAGACGAAGAGAACACTATGCGCTAGTTCAGAACCCTGCACGTAGTGGTAATTGGGCACTTGATGCACGTGCCAGTGTAGCCCATCGTTCCCTCGCTTCTGACCTTCAAACGTGAAAATATTTCGATGCAGACGACCACCTTACATATACGCATAAATCACGTACCTGTTGTGGGGTGTACATAACTCTGTCGGGACACAGCCGTGGGTTTGTATGTGAATACGATAGCGTTAGCGGGCAATTTTTTATTTGGGATATGCGATCGAAATTAAAGCAATTGAATGGAGACTTGGAAGACGTATTCACGTACAAAAAACATAACCAGACATTCACGTCACTGTTAGATAACGTGGTTTTGACGGTTGTACTGGGAAGTCGTGACATGCGCAGTTGACGAAAATTAGTAGCACGGAATTGTATTTGGGGCCGCGGCGGTGTATTGGTTAGTAGACTGCTTGTCTTCCGCCAAGGTGACCCGGGTTCGATTCCTGGCGGGGTCACTCCCGGATTTTCGCATGTAGGAATAGTGCCAGACGATGTCGCTGGTCGGAGTGTTTTCTCGGGGATCTCCCGTTTCCCCCACCATTGCATCCGGCGTTGCTCCATACCTACCACGCTTCACCCTCATCGGTTCTCAATACCACCATGTTAAGAGCCACTTAAATCTCTTCACTCACGGAAGTGTGCGTGCATTTCGGAACACGGGGCCAGGCGCACCGGAGTCACTTTTGCCCTGGGCGGCGTCTCTCGCGGGCGGTGAATCCACTCATGGATGCAATCCTCTCCACGCCGGGCGTCGGTACGTGATTCCGTTGGAGGGAGGGAAGAGGGTGAGGTGGCAGTGGAAGGGTGGGGGTGGGTCCCGGCCGCGCGCCGCATAAACAACCGTGCGACGAGGAGCGCTCGCTCGCGTGTTTGCAGATGGTCGACGGTCGACGATGGCGCTGCCTTTTGGCGGTCAAGTCGAGCCAGGCTTGGGCCCTGCGGCCGTAAGGGGAGTTCAGTCCTGAACATCTAGGATTTGTCGATGTTTGCCGTAAGTTCTATTTAAGAGCGTTTATTGAAATTTTTCGCACGGCACAGCATAAGTAATAACTTCTGAAACTCTATCAAATTATTACAGATGCACTGATTTATTCATTTTTGACCATTAACTCTAGGCAAAATAGATACCTTTTTTTGCGTACGATTACATAAATGATACATGATAGTGTATTAAAGCAACACATATCTTCTAAAATGTAGAAAGAAATGTCCTATGCCTTGCCGATGACTGAAAAAAAAATACGAAATATGTGATGCAGGTTGTGGCGAAAATTCCACAAATCCAAAATGGTGAGGATTGATCCCCATTGAGGGTTGTCGCCAATCATGCTCAATTCAGTTTTTTTTTTGCGACTTCTCTCACTGAGATTGTTAAACCATATTTGGATCATCACTTTCCAGTTCCAAATCCCGATTAGGCCTGGAATAAGGTTTATTCTACTCAGGATGGTGAGAAAATTTCCGCTGCAAGTTGCGTTGGTGTTCCAAACAGGCCGGTGTTAAGCTGGCGGAAAATGGAGAAATACTTTTTATTTATGTGCAGTAGTTTGCATTTGGTTCGAATGGTGATGCATAACTTGTCCATGCTAAAATTTTGTAACTATTATGCACGCTTTCGAATGATGTTTACAAGCGTACACAGTAAAGATGCAATTGTAATTGGCATTTAGCTTACGTAAACGCTCTTATTTTATATATACATATAAAAAGAAATTTTTGTATTTGAGGGAGAACTAAAGATAACTGTCATCAGAAGTATTTTTTTTTATTCTGTCCACATCTAAATTAAAATAACTTATAATCAAACGTTTTGCAGAATCCAGTTTCATGACAGAATATCAGACCACTAACTGGTTATATTTATACTCTTAGTGCGAAAAAAGTTTATAGTTGACGTAAGTTTTTATTCAATACAAATCGAAAGATGCTTGAAAATTATATTAATTTTATGAAAATTAAAGCTCTCATCTTTCCTTTAAATGCAAAACATAGAATATCTGATACACATGCAACATCAGTGGATTCTGCCAACAAAAATTTTCATTTGACAAACTACACTCATTTTGAAAAAAATTTATCACACTGAAGGTGCCATCGCAGGGGCACATTTGTGACCATCGCAGGGTTCCTTATGTAGGTACAGGCACAGGGCATGGTAGTATGTAAACAGAAAATATCAAAATTTGGTTCCACACCAATCATGTATCGCAGGGGACCAACACTTGCAGGGTGCACTTAGTATGGTGTTGGACTACCCGTAGCACGGTTACATGCGGCGATACAGTCGGGCATGGAGCATACAGATGTCGGACGTTCTCCTGAGGAAGAGACTGACACAGCTGCCGCAGATAACCTTCTAAATCCTCCATACTTGCCGCTGGCCGAAGTTGCCGTCCAATCTGCTCCCAAACTTTCTCGATGGGCGAGAGGTCTTGATAGATTGCTCGCCATGGAAGCATGTTTATATTACGAAGGCAGGCGAGAGAAACCCGTGCAGTTTTACGCCGAGCATTGTCCTACTGGAAAATGGGGTAGTCAAATTGCACCAGGAAGGGGAGTGCATATAGTCACAGAATTTCCTCGACGTGTCGCCGCGCCGTCAGAATTCCTTCAATTACCACCAGTGGGATGCGGGAATCTTAGGCATGGACACATCACACCATTATATCTCTCGCTGGGGCGGTGTGACGCTTTACAATGGAGCGCGAATCACGGCGCTGGCGGGGACGTCGCAAGACTAGAATTCGGCAGTCATCTGTATCCAGACAGAACCGGAATTCGTCACTGAGCACTATTCTTCGCCAATCCGCCAGTTTCCATGCTGCCAGTTCCCGGCAGAAGGTCACGCGAGCTCGGCGATGCTCAGGTCGTAATGGCAGACGTCGTAAAGGACGCCGCGACTAAAGATCTCTCTCTCTGCAGCCGCCTGGATATGGCACTGNCCTGGATATGGTACTACTGGACACAGTCGTATCGCCAGCTGCCTTGACATGTCGCTGAATGGTGCACAGCGACGTGAATAGAGAACTTACAGCCTGTCGCACGATGAAAAAATCCTCGTCACCTTCTCGACGGATGTGTGTACCCTTCTGTTCCGTCTGCGTCCAACACCGACTCACAGTGTAGGCAGAACGGGAACGGTTCAAGTGGCGAGCAGTGCGACGAAACGTCCAACTTGCGTATCGGAGGCCGACTATGCGGCCTCTCTCAATCTCATCCAACTGGGCGAAGGCTTGTTAAATGCTGCGTTGGGACATGCTGCGTGTTCACTGATCTTGGCTCTGTGAATCACACTGCTCATACCACTACTAAGGTCGTATTCAGTGTCTTGTAGCTATGAGTGATGGAGGGATATATATGCGCCCCATTGTGGCACGTCGAGCAAGCAAACCGCATTAAATGCNCTTGTAGCTATGAGTGATGGAGGGATATATATGCGCCCCATTGTGGCACGTCGAGCAAGCAAACCGCATTAAATGCAAATGGGACACATGCCGGGCTGACAATACTGTGTGGCAACCTATGTTGTACTCGCGCAATTCGTTCATGGTGATCCTTTTTTATAACGATTGTATTATTATTGAGCTTCTTCACTTGGTATAATTAACCTTTGCTGTCACACAAAGGCACAGCATATGTAACACCTGACTTAATATATATTCAGAGGCAACTACTACTTCACTGCTTGTATTGTTTTTACGTATTTCTTCTGTATTTATTATTACTGAGCTGTAGCTCTGCTTCAGGATATCTACAGAGTCATGAACTGTGCTTTGATTGGCCTGAAATTGCCGTAATTAATATTAAATGCGTTTTATGACTAATAAACTAACTAAGCATACGCGAATTCTCTCTGCCCCTACTAGCGGCAGTGCACAAAGTATTCAGCGTTTAGAACTTACCTGTGTAAAATGTCTGCTTTCTGTGCAAGTTCATGGCTTCAGGCAAACTCGAAGGGTGAGGGTGTGTGTAAGTATAAGTTGGAAGATAAAACAAAGTTCTGTAGATAAGGTAGTGGCAGTGAAAGTTATAAATTACGTGCTTGAATTAGTCAAATTTGGCGGACTGTGAACCATGTGGTTGTAGCAACTGATTGAGCGAGGGGAGTTAAACCAGGCGAGGAGACTGAACACAATGGAAATAAGTTAGCTGCACTGTAGGAAGGTGCAACATAGGCTATGTGTNTAAACCAGGCGAGGAGACTGAACACAATGGAAATAAGTTAGCTGCACTGTAGGAAGGTGCAACATAGGCTATGTGTACTGATGATAATAATAAAAATAAATGATAAAATAGCATTATTATAGCTGTTAGTGCTTCACTATGATTCCTGAGTTACGCCTGGCTTTACACGGATACAAAGTTTGTCGCAGCAATGAGACTAATGCTGCAAATGAGCCATTCTTTGACTTTGACAATATGGTGGGACAACAAATATGAAATGCATTCCTGAATTTATTTCGTTTTGTGAAATGTTTTACATGTAAAACATCATTTGTAGTCAATGATACAATTTTTTTATCAGTTTTTGTTGTTTAGGTTAACCTTTTAACATGTTTTTTTTACAAAGAAGTATTGTAATCAGCAGAAGGACTTAAGACAAAGTTTTCTTAAACATCATTTTCTTCTGTGGTTGCTTTTTTTGAACATTTAAAGCATGTTTATTAAGATATCAGGGAAACCGATATTTTGTTGTTGTAGTAAAACGTTATCTGATTTTCACTTTTGCTTTAGTTTTGTAATTTCATCGATGTTTAAATTACACATCTTTAACGACGCCTAGCTATGAGAAAACCCACGACAAAAATTCTCATTTGCTTACAACGCAGCCAATAGTACAAGTGATGTAGTGAAGGGTTTTTCATTGCTGTTACGAGTTCAGTATGGGAATGAACCTTGGGATTTATTACCTGAAATGAGATCTTTTATTTTAACTTTCCGTGAATATTTGAGTTCACATTGCATTTACGACATAAACTGATGAACAATTATAAATTTATTCTCAGAGTGTTGAAAGTACTTTTCAGTCATGAAATCATATATATGTATGTGTGTTTGTGTATGTTTATATTGCCATTACGAGCTTTGTATATAGCTATGCTTATATACTAACAAATTATATTATTTGAAGCTTGTCACTCCCATTTGAGAATCAAGAAGAGGCATCGGAACAACTTCAAAAACGAAAGCACCAAAGAAGAGGATAATAATAAATAAAATTATAACCATATTGAAAAAAAAAATATGGGAAATGGGCAAAAACCAGCACAATATTTTCTAACATAGTGACTTTATAATTTATGTGTGAATATGCACCACTACACACACTTGTTTACATAATATTAGTTTCTGGAATTGGGATTAACATTCTAGGTATTGATCAAAACATTTTAGATGTAAATTATTTTGCAGAAAAAGGTTGGACATAACTTGTTTTGAACGGAACAATAAAATAGGTTATAACTTATTTTGAAATGAAAAAGAAAAAAACTTATTTTGCATGGAAAACAATTACAGAATATAGCAAACAGCAACATTAAAGGGGCAGCTAATGTCACATTTTGGTTTTGCGGGAAGAGTTATGCATTAAAATGAAATTAAATTGCAAAAACTTACTGTACTATCAAATCACCAAAGCATTTAATGAATATTGTTTACAATAATGCACCACAGATTATACACAACAAATCAGTGGCTTACATTAACATACAAATTAACCATAGGGGTTGTGGTAGTCAGATAATGCACAAACGTCTAAAGCGCTCTCTCTGTAACACAAACAAGCAATACAGGATATAACTTCTTTGCAGCAAACAAATTTTTGGATATAACTCAATCTGCGCGAAACAACATTATGTTTTGTTTCCTTAACTGGAAGGATATGACTTATTTTGCACCAAATACAATTGTAAAAGTCGTATGCGGTTTTAAACTGTAAATAGAAATGGCAAAATGAATTTTTTCATAAAAGTTGATATAACTAGATTTGTAAATATGCTAACATTAAACAGCGGGTAAAACATTACACAAGAAATAATCCAGTCGTTATGCTGCACAGCTTTAATACAAAAAACTTGCACTTGGTAGATCGCCGTTTGTGGAACCTACCGAACATGGATTACATGTTTGTCTTGTTAGGGTATTGGATAATGAATAAAACACATAGTTCGATATATCCCTGTGCCAGAGGCGATCGCACACACCGCACACATGCCCGAAGGAATTGTTTAGAAATAGCTTGGCGAACTGTTTGTCTGCGCCAGAGTAGCGCGAAGA
>NQII01002425.1:189034-310612 GCA_002778355.1 Clitarchus hookeri | reverse complement strand
GGTTGTCGGTTATGTGGCAGATTCCAACTCGGATCCTTGCCCTTCTTTCGTGGCATGGCGTTGTTTCATGAGTTCAAAGCGCACCTGCTTCGAAAATTTTCAGAGTAGATCGATAATTGTTACGTTAAATGGAGGGCCCTTTCAAGCCCCTTGAATAAGCTATCACTCGCATCCGTAGCATTTGTAGTTTCGGAGCAATGGTGCGCGAAAGAATAACAGTGCTGAAAATTGAGCCGAAATTTGTTTCAAACTCGACGATGCACCACCGGAAGCGATAAGGCGAACGTTATAAAACAATGTATTTATAATGTGCGTGCAACCTTGCTCCGTCGATCAGTACATGTGCACTGTCCGGCGTGCATACGGGGGCTGAGTGGCGGGGCGAGGCGCGGTACATGTTTTCGTGGCTGCGAGTGCGGCACGCATTACCCCCCGTGCGTGCGAGAAAGACATGTAATCCATGTCAAAATATAACTAAAAAACATATAATTGTCACCATTACGTGCCTAAGAAGGATCTCAATATACATACATGCAATTAGTACAACATCCTTCCACCATGGCGATTCCGGGTCCGAGTTCCAGTGTATATAAATACGGATGTTTAAAACGTGGCGGACATTGTCATTGGTTTCGATCAGTACCTTTTTCCTTTGCCATTTCACTCCATTGCCTTCTAAACTACACTTACTACATTGAGTTCTAGGCGTGATTTAGAAGGCAATGGAGTGGAATTACGACACTGTTATATTTAATTCCAGACTCGTGATTCTATACCAACCCTTCCAGAAATGCAGAAATAATGTGCGATTGTTACTTTAAATGAGCTTAAAAATAAAATTATAAAAAGTCGTGTTCTCGGTAAACAAATTAAACCCCGATAACTTTATACAACTTAACAAGACAGCTAGAAAGGTGTGGAGTAATAACTGTCCATACTCGGCTGATCTTGAGTAACCAGTCAGAGCTTATTGTATATAAGATAATACCAGTACTTGACACATGACATCATGTATTTTAGGCGTAAGCTAGCCAAGACCTGAAGATCAGAACTGATTGTACAGGCTGATTATAAAAGAATACCTCAAGTTTGAAGGTCTATAATATCAAAACCCAATAACCTACAACATTGATTGACCATTAAAATGAACATTGGAACTGTGAAGTTTGTTTACCATACATTCATAAATGTACAATGCGAGCACCATGAGCGACCCGAACTACATTTACGCGATAATCAAACTCGTTCCACGTTCTTGTCAGCATGTCCGGTGTTAAGGTTTGGATGGCATTCGTAACTCTCGGTTTAAGGTGGGGAGAGGGTAGCGAGCTCACATTCGACACGTTAATGTGAAGGGGACGGTCTGATGTTTCCTCTATGGTGCTGCTAGCTGTTCGCGGATACCTGAACGATACGTTGCCGCAACACTGGATTGGTCGAGGAACAGCTGGTGACCAGGCTCTTGATCACTGACCCCCAAGCAGCCCGGATCTTACCCCGTGCATTTGTTTTCTATGGAGGTACATGAAGGATGAAATGTTTCGCCCACTACCGCTGGTTAACATTGACAACCTCAAAACGATAATTACGGACGCCATCCAAATCGTAACATCGGACATGCTGACAAAAGTGTAGAACGAGTTTGATTATCGCGTAGATGTCGTTCGGGCCGCTCGTGGTTGTCACATTGAACATTTATGAATGTATGGTAAACAAACTTAACGGTTCTACGGTTTATTTGATAGGTCAATGAAGGTTGTAGGTTGTTTCGTTTTAATATTATATACCTTCAAAGTTGGGGTATTTTTTTATACTCATTCTGTATAATGTTCTCCCCCGTTACTCTCCCCAGGCTTTCCTGCCACAGCAGATAAAAAGGTGTCTAAACATTTCTGGACAGTTGAGAGTCACAGAAATAGTTTAGTTTATTTTTTACTTTATGGGCTTAATATTGATGCTATAATTAACTGTGACGACCTACACTGTCAAAAAAAGGTACATAAAATTTGACGTCGTTCTTTCACTTTCCTAAATTCAGAACTAAAGTCGAGTTTTAACATGTGCCAGCCATTATTTTACGATATTGCTCCACATCACAACATTGTGATTAAAGATAAGTTTTTATATCGTTAGACGCCCCTCGCATAAAAGAGCACTCCAGCGTAATTAACGGTTTTTTTTGCGTGAGGAACGGTAATAAAGCCGTTTTACGTAAGCGGATGTAACCTACAATTACCTGTTTGCTTTACTGTGAAATTATCCAGAAAGTACGTTCCAGGAACGTTCTGCATTTTTTTTTCATGTTTACTCTTGTACAATGAGCATAAGAGGTCTCCAAATAAAACGTATTTAGTCTTTCAGTACATTTAAAATATAAGCATATTAAACGAAAAACTCGGATAAACGAACGATTACACTAACTTGTAATGTGAAAAAATTACCCTAAATAAAAACAAGCTGTTAACTCCTTGAGAGGTCATGAAGCTTAAAATAACTTGCCTTATAATTGTGGCTGGCCCCTTTCGCTTTTGAAAGTGTATTAATTTTATATTTGCCACTAAGCAAATAGGATGCGGACACTCTTCTAATGTATCTCGACATATAAATAGTTGCGTGGGTTTGGTGTACGTCTATCAAACAGTGTTTTCAGAATATACAGGTTAATCTAGCATGCCGGGTAACTTGAATTAGGTCAAGAGACAGAAGAACGAGTGTCTATGACCGCATTGACAACAGTTTCATTATAGAGTTAAATAATATTGCAGAGAAATCAGTGGCGGTGTATATTTTACAAAATCTCTGAAACCACTACTTAAGCGACGTTTCTATCACCAAAAGCTCTATTTTGGAGCGATTAGTAAAAAAAAAATACATGTATAGCCACTTCAACATACGCCTGACATTCGCAGTGCATGGATTATTATATAATAAGAACTTCAAGAAATAGAAATTCCGTAAAATATTCTAAGAACGTGAAATCTAATAAATTGGTGTAAAAAGTACCAGCTAACGTATCTCAGCCTACAGCACCAAAATTAATACAGGAAACATAAACCATAGCTCTGAGAATCTCAAATACAAGGCAAATCAAAACAAAATTACACAGTATTAATTTAAGAATTAGGATGGACACTTAAATAACTAAAATAAAAGTTTAATAATTAACGATTTAATCTCAAGGATTCAAAAGGAATTATTTCCCATGGATAGACTAGCAGCCACTAAAATCTGAAATCATGTAATTTCTTTCAAAAATTCGAAGAATCTGAACAAAAATAATGATTGGACCTGGTGACGGCTTGAAGGAGGTGAACACAAAAATTTTTATACATCTTCCGAGAAACGGTTAAAAAGTGGCGGAGTAATAGCATAACAGTGTATCCGCCTGGGAGCTGAACGTGGACAGTATTGTTCGAAAACTCTCAGTAAAGGACATTTGCCGGGTTCTAAATGTGAAGATCTCGTGCTATCCCATCAAATTGTGCATGCATGAGAAGAAAGATATTAGAAAGGGTGGAATAGTCATAAGCAGATACAGCAAAAAAATAAGGGAATAATTACAGCCCTAACTGATTGTGTACATCATCGTACAATGCTGGGAATTATATAAATGCTTTAGTAACTATTATATAGTTCCATAGGTGGCACAGAGATCAGTGATAGGAGGTAGTAGTTGTCCGACATGTTGATCGGTACCGTCCACCATATTGGTAGGCGTCGTTTAGCCAGGGATCGATGCTATGTTGGATTCCACCCCCCCCCACCTACCTGTTCCAACCACAAATTTCTCTATAAACTATTTTAATGGAGAAATTATTTTAATAAAAATTCTTTAAAAAAACGAATTTAATAAACATTTCTTTAAAACATCGATCTCTAATAAGTATCTGAATTTCATAGAAAAAAAACTCCGTTTGCAATTAACCCTCATTAGCCCGACCATTGCTAGAGTGCGATCGCTAGTATGTTTATTTATTTACGAATTTAAAGATGTAATTTTCCATAAAACGAGAAGGTATATAGCAAAAAATTGTAAAGTGCATTCCAGGTAGGACATTAAAACATGTATGCGATAATTAATACTTTATTTTATTTTCCAAAAAAAAANTGTAAAGTGCATTCCAGGTAGGACATTAAAACATGTATGCGATAATTAATACTTTATTTTATTTTCCAAAAAAAAAACTTTATAAAAAAAAGGTTGTATTCAGTTCCGTGATTTATGGAAATTAAACCGACATGATGCGCGTGCGGCAGGCGAGGTCCTTAAGGCACTTCGGGGAAGGGGGCCCCACTGTAAATGGCCCCGAAAAAAGTGCGCGTGAACTTACCTTGAACTATGTTTCACCCCGCAAAAATAACTGGTTAAAACCGGTTATAACGGCCCGTATTCAAGGTCAGGGCCACAGGTGGTCGCCATGGCTTTCACGGTAATGGTTTGGCCTGGGAGGGGAGTGCAATAAAAAACTTTTCACACGTATGCACCTGCGCGGCATCAGGTAACTGCACATGTGCAAGCATACCTGCTTCAAAGTCGTTTTCGCACCTACACGGTGTAGGATGACTATGAGGTCTGCAACTGTGCATTGTGTCAGGTAACTACACATTGCATGGGTACCTGCTTTCAAGTAGTTTTCGCACCTGCACAGTGTCTGATAGCCATTAGGTCTGTATCTGCACAGCACCTGCACCTACCCAACACCTGCTCGGTGTTGGGTGGCAGTGAAGTCAAATTGTTTGTTTAGAGCAGTGTTAGCTTTCTTCCACAGAAATAGCAATCTCCAATACTTTAATATTGCATATAAAAACAGGCAATAATAAAATAAAAGTCAACTTATGTAAAACATGTATTATTTTAAAAAATACATGTACATTACATAAGTTTAAAATATTCGTAGTTCATATTTCAGAATATCTTTCTCGTCGACCCAGGAATCGTCATGCTTCGAGTGTCCGAGCAACCTCACATACACCCGTCCATTACGTCGTCTCAGCACCTTTTACACCAAAAAAATATCGGGAAACATCGTAGGCTGGATCTCTTCTGCATAAAAGCCTCGTACGATTGGTTCACAATCTAGGCCCTTGAGGTAATAAATGCGTAAAACCCAATTACGTGTGCGAACAACAATTCCTCAGGCCACAATTGTGACGATAGACCTTAAGGTAAATGCAACGCTGTTTGGAGATGCGTACCAGGTCACCTATCTTGGCTTTGGGATTGCGCGGTACCCTCGTTGGATTTTCATACATGGTACATCATAATGGAGTCTTCTTCAACATCTCACATGCCATTTACCATTTTCACTACTTTTTTTTTCTTACAGTAATATTGACATTATAAAAAAAAATTGTATGGGCTTAGATTATTGTGTTATTTTTTAACTTTTCTGCAACAAAGTCGTATTCCCATTACATTTATTTGCTCAGATACGCGTAAAACCGCAAACAACGAATGTACAGAAAGTATGTCCGGACTACTAACCCTTAAGGATTGGAGNTGTAAAGTGCATTCCAGGTAGGACATTAAAACATGTATGCGATAATTAATACTTTATTTTATTTTCCAAAAAAAAACTTTATAAAAAAAAGGTTGTATTCAGTCCCGCGATTTATGGAAATTAAACCGACATGATGCGCGTGCAGCAGGCGAGGTCCTTAAGGCACTTCGGGGAAGGGGGCCCCACTGTAAATGGCCCCGAAAAAAGTGCGCGTGAACTTACCTTGAACTATGTTTCACCCCGCAAAAATAACTGGTTAAAACCGGTTATAACGGCCCGTATTCAAGGTCAGGGCCACAGGTGGTCGCCATGGCTTTCACGGTAATGGTTTGGCCTGGGAGGGGAGTGCAATAAAAAACTTTTCACACGTATGCACCTGCGCGGCATCAGGTAACTGCACATGTGCAAGCATACCTGCTTCAAAGTCGTTTTCGCACCTACACGGTGTAGGATGACTATGAGGTCTGCAACTGTGCATTGTGTCAGGTAACTACACATTGCATGGGTACCTGCTTTCAAGTAGTTTTCGCACCTGCACAGTGTCTGATAGCCATTAGGTCTGTATCTGCACAGCACCTGCACCTACCCAACACCTGCTCGGTGTTGGGTGGCAGTGAAGTCAAATTGTTTGTTTAGAGCAGTGTTAGCTTTCTTCCACAGAAATAGCAATCTCCAATACTTTAATATTGCATATAAAAACAGGCAATAATAAAATAAAAGTCAACTTAGGTAAAATATGTATTATTTTAAAAAATACATGTACATTACATAAGTTTAAAATATTCGTAGTTCATATTTCAGAATATCTTTCTCGTCGACCCAGGAATCGTCATGCTTCGAGTGTCCGAGCAACCTCACATACACCCGTCCAATACGTCGTTTCAGCACCTTTTACACCAAAAAAATATCGGGAAACATCGTAGGCTGGATCTCTTCTGCATAAAAGCCTCGTACGATTGGTTCACAATCTAGGCCCTTGAGGTAATAAATGCGTAAAAACCAATGACGTGTGTGAATCACCTTGTACAATTCCTCAGGCCACAATTGTGACGATGGACCTTAAGTGAAATGCAACGCTGTTTGGAGATGCGTACCAGGTCACCTATCTTGGCTTTGGGATTGCGCGGTACCCTAGTTGGATTTTCATACACGGTACATCATAATGGAGTCTTCTTCGACATCGCACATGCCATTTACCATTTTCACTACTTTTTTTTCTTACAGTAATCTTGACATTATAAAAAAAATGGTATGGGTTTAGATTATGGTGTTATTATTTATCTTTTCTGCCACAAAGTAGTATTCCCATTACATTTATTTTCTCAGATACGCGTAAAACCGCAAACAACGAATGTACAGAAAGTATGTCCGGACTACTAACCCTTAAGGATTGGAGGAGGTGATACAGAGAAGTTCTTGAGTGAGTACTGATCTGGAATACGGGGCTCGTGTCTTGGGGCCCATGGATGCAGCATAAAGGTCCGGGAAAAGTATAATTCATTAAAACTCTAGGCATAAATAACGGATCCACGAACTACACTAAGGGAGTCCACATACAACATATTGTAGACGGACACCGGGAGAATTCTATCGTAGACAGGGTGTGGGGGGGGGGAGAAAACCATCCCATGACGTGAATAATGTGAATAAGGCAGTGTGCGAAACTGGATCCTGAGATGATAAATAATTGGAGGTTAATTGTAATGAGGCAGAAGAGTTCCTTTTACCACACCGTAACTGTCGGCCTCGCTTTACGATGGCGGGACGAAAAGGTAGAGGAGGAAATACTCATCATTTATTTGAGATGTTAATTCCTATAAATCTCCCGCGAGGGGGTGCTGGAAGTTTTAAAAAATGTATCTGACGAACCACGGGGCATAGCCGAAGAAAGAAATTGCGAAGAGGTTTCCAAATAAACTACGGAAAAAAAAAGCATTTGAACAAATAGAAAGTTTCGAAAAAAACTTATATATGCATTATATTTATGAAACGCAGATTTTCTTAATTTATTTTGTTGGGTGATGGAATGATTTGGGGTGAGGCGATTGATATGGGAGGGGGAGAGAAATAAGTTTTTTCCGTTGACACAGAAATACATTCGGCAAAAAAAACCCTAGTAAAAATAAGATAAATATAAACTTGCGCTACAAAACAGGCTTAAACCAAAAAAAGGATAACAGATAATTTTAAATATTTGCTTAGTAAACCCACTATACAGTTTCGCTTTCGAGATTTTTAACTGGCCAGCTCCTCTTTACAAAGTCACTACTATTTTTTGGGCTAATGTGTTATTAAAGATTTCTGTTTGCAATTAGGTTGTAACTGCGATTCGGAAGACGTTTAATAATGCGAAATGGAAAGAGGCTTGGGAAAGGCGTGACCCTCAAACTGTATACTATTGCGAACNCGGAAGACGTTTAATAATGCGAAATGGAAAGAGGCTTGGGAAAGGCGTGACCCTCAAACTGTATACTATTGCGAACATTTTATAAGATTTGGTAGCTTTGCTAGAACGAATGCAAGGATGTAACGTTATATTCGCTTTCGATTTATGGCTGAAGGTTGTGCGAAGAGTACCTTAGGTCTAGGTTGACAATAGACATATAACTAACACATACACACTTATCACTATAAGCACATACGCAACACAAGCATAGTGTCCTTGCTACANAATAGACATATAACTAACACATACACACTTATCACTATAAGCACATACGCAACACAAGCATAGTGTCCTTGCTACAATTGGTATATAACTCTGACAGTATTCGTTTCCGATGTTGCTACATTCAGAACAGGAGAATGTATGGATTGTATAGTCGGTAGCATTTTTTGTCATTAATTATCATTTTTAATATAACTGGAAGAATTAAAAATAATACGCATGTTTCGTTCCAATTTTTACAGTTAACTTCACTGAAAATATTTTAATAAATTAGAGGTTGCAATTCTCTATAGAAATATTAAATAAGTCTCCTGTGGTGTTCCCTACTCAGCACGCACTGTATTCCTTTAATCAATCCGCGCCTACCAACAATTTGGCTAGTATTTATAAAGACTGGAGCATCCACAAATCTCTCACTCTGATATCAGCGCTTGTCATCTACATATCCAAATACCCCTCATTCATAGTTGCCATTTTGTGCTTGGAGAGTTATTACGAGATTTCACGGTCGCCTTCCAGTTATGCTTTGAGTAAATGCTCGCTAAATTATGTTATTTATAATTTTTCTTTGTCGAGTTTTATGCTGATTGCATTCTTGTTAATTTTTTTGCTATGAGCTCTTAAATTAATTTTTTAACAAATTTTATGAAAATGGTTTTGTAAAGATCTTTATAAGATCTCAACAAATAACTGATGATGTTTGTTGTTAATTTATTTGGCATCGAGCTATTTAATTATGAAAAAAAAAACTCTTGAAGTTTATTGTTTATTTATTTGGCAACAAACGTTTTAATATTTCTGATAATGTTTTTATGCAAACGATTTTTAAATAAAATTATATTTTGTGTTTACTGTATGTTACAATGCAAAGATATTAACTTCTCTTAATTTTTTTTTCGTAGAGATTGGCAGCCATTACGTCAGTCCCTTGCCAAAGCTTCGTGTTTGGACAGACAGTCCCCTTTGAGAGTCAAATCGTCTGATTCACGAGAGTCCTTAGCATCATAGCCTGNGAGAGTCAAATCGTCTGATTCACGAGAGTCCTTAGCATCATAGCCTGTCGTGGTTAAGAGAGTGACTACAGTTTTCCTTTTCTTCTTCAGGTATGCAACTCAGCTGTGTACATACAAAACTGTTTGTGAAGGTTGTAACTCTTCTAGCTGAATAAAAAAAATTAGTGTTTTGTTTTGTAGAAAACAATTGTTTTTTCGCTTTTTAAAAAACTATTTTTAAAATTTGTAAATAGCTTGTGTATGTCATTACGTGGTNAACAATTGTTTTTTCGCTTTTTAAAAAACTATTTTTAAAATTTGTAAATAGCTTGTGTATGTCATTACGTGGTGGGGAAAAAACCTCTTACCATATTATTTTGTTTTAAAGCTTAAATCCCACTGACGAATTATAATAATATCATTTTGNGGGGAAAAAACCTCTTACCATATTATTTTGTTTTAAAGCTTAAATCCCACTGACGAATTATAATAATATCATTTTGTGGAAAATTTTTAATAAAGTTTTACTAAACAGTGTATAAATATACTTGGATACAGTTTGGTAACACAGGCGTTCTTCCCATTTGTATTTGTGTGTATATTTTAATTTTTTCCAACTTCACCGCAATTTTTTATTTTCTTGTGTAAACCTACTGTGAGCAGATTATTAATTATATCCGCACTCGTGTGTTGCTGGCTGTTTTTCTGAAGTCTACATACAGCCTGGATGGTGGCCAGGTCGACGTGGGTACTTCGGGAGGTTTCCAATTTCCTTCGCCTCCTACTGTCTCTGGGGTAAGTGCAATAACCTCGCTATGGTAAAATTGTGGGTTTTGCAGCAAATATTTTTCTACAAGCAACAACGGATTGAGGCACGAGAGGACCTGCATCCATAATCCTCNTGTGGGTTTTGCAGCAAATATTTTTCTACAAGCAACAACGGATTGAGGCACGAGAGGACCTGCATCCATAATCCTCTCAGAGAACAGGAGCAAGTCTGCGAGAAGTGTGGCATGCAGATTGGGCGGAATGATGTCGTGAAGCGAATATTGNTCTCAGAGAACAGGAGCAAGTCTGCGAGAAGTGTGGCATGCAGATTGGGCGGAATGATGTCGTGAAGCGAATATTGAGTTTCTGCAATGGCACAGTGCAGCAAAAAGAAACTGGCAACTGCAAATTTTTTAATTCTCCATTTGCCAACACAGCAGATGCCTGAAGTCATGAATAGGGCATGTACGCATGCACGTGTGTAGTTACCTGTCACCGCACACGTGCATACCTCATGGTCATCTGACGCCATGCAGGTTCGCAGCGACTTTTAAGCACGTATGCTTGCACGTGTTNCAACACAGCAGATGCCTGAAGTCATGAATATGGCATGTACGCATGCACGTGTGTAGTTACCTGTCACCGCACACGTGTATACCTCATGGTCATCTGACGCCATGCAGGTTCGCAGCGACTTTTAAGCACGTATGCTTGCACGTGTACTGTTGCCTGATGCCGCGTAGGTTCAGACCTGTGAAAATGCCAACATTGCACAGGTCAGTTCACCCGCCCTTGGTTCGGGGTCTTTTACACTAGTTCCACCTTCCCCGCGGTGCCCTATGGTCGTCGCCTGCCCCACGCGCATCCTGTGGGTTTAATTTTCATAAAATACGGAACTGAATACCACCTTTTTTTATTGTTAAATATTTTTGTGGAAAACAAAACAATGTTTTAATATTCGCATGACTTTTACAAGGTACTGCCTGAAATGCACTTCACAATTATTTTATATATCTTCTCGTGTATGGAAAATTAGATCTTTAAATTCGTAAATAAATATACACACTGGCGGGCGGCACTGTAGCAGAAGTCGTTTTTCTACGAAAATAGAGCTTTTTTCTAGGAAATTCACGTACTTATTAGAGATCGATGATTTAAAAAAATGTTTATTAAATTAATTTTTTTAATAAAACAGTTTTTTGGGAAGTTGGGGGGACGAATACCCTAAATGGAATCGAGCCCTGGCGGTGATGCCTACCAATATGACGGATGGCAACGACATACATGGCGGACAACTCTTACCTCCTCTCCCTGATCCCTGTGCCACCGAAGGAACTATATATATCTACTTGTATTTTGCAGTTATATTACTACGCTGAACTCTGAACACAGCTCTGAAACGACGCTGTTCGGGGTGCTTACAGGTTGGAGAGGTCAGTGTAACTTCGTTAATCCTTTTAGAATGAGATTGAGGTCACAGTGTATATATATATTTGATCCATTCATGTCTATATGGTGTATAACAATAGATTAAAAAAAAATAAAATGTTCGCAATATTCATTCTTTATTTTACTTAACAACCGGAAATAGATCTAACTCTGGACCTTCCGAATGAATATCAGGCATGTTTACATATAACCACAAATGCAAAGCTGGAGTTAAATCTATAACTCTTTTACAGCACCTGTGCAAGTACTACAGGTGCAGGTTCTACAGACATTCTGTGCATCAAACCAAAATTAAATTTTAATTTTTGGATGAACCACAATGCAATTGGCAAGATGATGTCCTTCACTTTCTCGTTTTTAAGACTCCATTGGAAATGAACTATTCCAAACGTGTTTTGCAATACAAACTGTTCGCGCATAGAGGGCACTCTGATCGTACGTGGAAAAGCACAACACGTCTCCACCGGTGTGCAGCCAAGTATCTTATCGCGGGTCTTCTCACAACACACTAGTGCAGTTGGCTGTGCGATTCCATTGCGTTTATATCACAGTGTGTGTGTGCAATGCCTTGAAGACAACAGTTAAGTGATTTTGAGCGTGGCCGTAGATAGTGGGACTCCGAAAGGGCGCAGGACGTTCTGCAAAATTGCCGCTGACTGGTCAATCGGTGGTGGATAATATGGGTGAAAGTGAGTTTCCACAGTCGCCTAACCGCACCAGTGCCACCTCGCGGCACTGATCAGCCCCTGGACAGAAGCATCCTTCGGGCCGCCCTGACAGAATAACAGCAATCGCACGCGCATTCAGAGCCATTGTGCCCCCCCCCCAATTTGTTTGCACGAACGATACACAATCGAATTATTTTGGTATTTTTACGTTATGGTGTTACTCTGGCACGTTTAACCCTTATACCTGCGCGTCGTCGTCGTGTACGTCTGTTATGGACAAAGTGATGGCCGTGTTCGCGTTCGTAGACGTAAGGTGAGCGGAACAACCCATCGTGTATTCGTACTCGCCATACGTAACCCACATCACTGGGCTGGTGGCATGATGGGAAGGGGGACATACGCTACACATTACGATCGCCTCTGGTATACATTCAGGGGAACATGACGAGTATGTCGTACATCCGCAACGTTCTCAATCTTGTCCTCCGGCCATATCACGAGACACTGCAGAAACATATCTTCTAGCACGATAACGCTCGTACCCATGTCAATGGGGCAACATAGTGTGCTCTATACGGTGTACACATGCTACCCGGGCTCGCTAGATCTGCAGACCTCAGCCCCATCGAGCATGTGTGGGACAAGTTGGAACGGCACCTGACATACAGCCCAGCCCCGGCAACAACTATCGCCCAGCTACGCCAAGAAGTACAGCGAGCATGGGCCACCGTACTTCAAAGAGGCATTAAGCAATCGTACGACAAGTTACATGCCAGGATTACTGCATGTGTAAGGGTTGTTTACACTCCTTATTAAAGTGTGCGTTATATGTGGTATATTAAATATTATGGATGTACCACGGTCTTCATGTTTTGATCAGTTCGACGTACCACTCCTTCCTCTTGTGTACCATATTTAGGGCAGACACGTGTATTTCTATAGGATGATCTTAGATTAATTTTCGCCAGTGTAAAATACCAAAGATTTATTTTACTTTATGTCGCAAAAAAAACTCTACGCGACATTAAAATTTCGTTTGGTAATTTTTTTGTTGAGGAATTTATTTACTAATCTTTGTAAAAAATATAATAGTAACATTAGTAAAACTCTAGAAAAATATTTTTAATAACCAGGAATGAATCTGTGTCGTAAAGTTAAAGATACAAACTATTCAATTGCGTACTTATTTCACTTAAAAAAATATAACGTGTCTACGACTGACGCGCTATCGAATAATAAATGTGAGAAATTGTTTCCTTTAACATTATTTCGTGTCATTTGCTGTAATTCTTTTTAGTAAAGATAAGCTCGTATGACCATACTGCTATGTGTATTTCCCCTACACAGCAATTTTTGCAAGCAACTTAACAGACCATAATGATATTTTTTACGTTTACAATGCCAATAACTGTCATCATGACGAAAGCATTCATAAAACAATATATTCTGAAGTTATAAAACTCCAACTCTACAATTGTTCAATTCGCCTAAATTTTTAATGTCGCTCTGAAGTGCAGTAATTTTTATATCACTAACCTGAATCCTTCCCAAGAATTATAATTTTATTATTCTTGACCGAGAAAGTAAAATTCAATTAAATACATGACTAGTAGTTGTTCAAGTCTAAATAGCGATAAAACGTATAATTTTTTTTTGTGAATTGCAATTAAAAGCATTTTTTCTTTTTTTTCTTCTTATGTCATATTTTCATTACGGTTGTTTTTGAGAGAATAATAACATTAATTGTCAATTGTAGACCATGTCAGATGAAAAAAAAAACTTAAATTTGTAATATTACANTGTTCAAGTCTAAATAGCGATAAAACGTATAATTTTTTTTTGTGAATTGCAATTAAAAGCATTTTTTCTTTTTTTTTCTTCTTATGTCATATTTTCATTACGGTTGTTTTAGAGAGAATAATAACATTAATTGTCAATTGTAGACCATGTCAGATGAAAAAAAAAACTTAAATTTGTAATATTACANAGAGAGAATAATAACATTAATTGTCAATTGTAGACCATGTCAGATGAAAAAAAAAACTTAAATTTGTAATATTACAACTCTATGTATTGCAATCGCAGTCCCACAAAACATTTTTGTGGAAACTAGTTTCCAAAAATTGTCTTGTTTAGAAAACAATTTTATTCAGTGTAGATACAATAACCCAAGATAAACTGTTGTTAAGAATTAACGTTGCATTGTTTTTATGTCTGCGATTTCCTGTTATATTCTATGTTTTAATCAGTGGTTAAATATCTGCCCAATAGCCCATCTTAAAATATCTTTCGGGGAACTTTTATTCCTCATTTTCCCAATTTAGCTGCGTCGTAACCGCTCCAGGTATCTTGCGCTCATCGGGCTCATAAATCTCTGCCTGCCACTTCGAGTTCCCAGCACTTGAACTTCACTTCGGCCGATAAGGAGACAATAGCTAGACGCTGATAAACACTTATCTTGCCTGTCGCTGGTTAACCTGGAGCTAACTTGGCATTAAATTCACGCTGATAAACCGAGCGTGATTTGGCCAAGCTGCTTTGATATTCGCCTCTTCCTTGAAGTGCCTCTCCCTTCTTCCTTCCACCGTATGCATAGTAGAGAGAGCGAAGGAAGAGAAAAGAGATGGAAAGTAGCTAGCAGATGCAGAGGCGAGCACGCCCCGGCAAGCGAAACTCATCTTTATGAAAGAAGATTGCGAACGAGAGTTCGTGACTGTATCCGAGAGAGATTTCAGAAAATATAGCATGACTGAGTTTGGAAGGGGGTAGGATATTCTGCCCTTTCTTGCGGGTTCCATACTGCCGGACTGATGCCGCTGACCATAATATGTATATGTCAGAAGAAAACTCGTTCCGCAGTTACAGATGCGCGCGAAGAAGGAAAGCTTAGGAGATTTACGAGTTATTCACTTCTGCAGCCGGTCTCCTCACCTTGTGAATACTTGCTAGCCAGTTTGTGTTCACTGTTGGGTGGCCAGTACCCCTTCATAAACAATGATGATCTGCAAAAAACATGTTCCTTATTCATATATGTATTGTTAAGTATTCTTACAAGAATGATTAAATCACTATTCACGTGAATGGTATTCGAATGGTTCTGTGACAAATATCAGACGATGCATTTGAAAATCTCAAAAAATATTATAACGTTAAAAACGAACATTTCAGGAAATGTGAACACAATGGCACAAACGTTTGCGTTATTTATATAAATGAATGATATTTTAATTATTTTCTCACTGTTAATTCGGGTACGATAAGAGTTAAAGTTGACGCAGGAGTGGCAATACCGGAAAAAAAGGTGAACTTACATCGCCGATAGTATAACACTTAATGGATGCTAAGCTATCGTTCAACGAAATTATGTCGATAACGGGGGATGCGCTAGGCAAATGCAAAAAGCCAATACTAATAAGAATTGAAATAATAGTTTTGAAAAGGGTGAATTAAAGTTTACGTAACTGTACTAAAATATCATCCGTGTTATCAATCGGCAACTATTGTTTTTATTTTCAATTTTCATTTCGTTTTTAATTAATATAACACATTTCACTTGCCGTTTTGGCACATTACACGAATTATTAACATTTGTGGGACCAAAACTATTTCTGAATACCGAAAAAATCAATTTTATAATATACAACTTTACCAGAAACCGATTATGCTTTATTATTATTTCATTCACTACGTCAGTTAATATAACTTTCAAGGGTTAAAAATGTTACATAATATCAAGTTTTCCAGGGAGTTTTCGCGAGAAAAAGGAATTAAAACAATGTGCGTGTTGACTTTAACATGCATCGGCTGAGCGAAGTTATGGTGTAAAAAAAGAAAAAAAAGTGTTTTTATAACGCAGTTTTTTATTCATGCAAGCATAAAATAAAAAAAAACGGCATTTCAGGTGGCACTGATTGCAATATTATGAACGAAACACCGCGTTAAATTTAATTCCTAACTCGCTGTCAATTTTACCGTTTTTTTAGTCAATCCTTAGTTAAAAGATATGAACTTACAAGTAGTAACATTCCTCAGTTGTTGATTTCAAAAGCGCCAAATAATTATTAAGTTTGAACAGTATGTAATTAAATTAGTATTTGTTGCTAAATAAACGTTGGTGTTCTTATCTAATACATCTGTAGCTCGTACTCAAGTAGATAACAAACGTAAGGAAATATGTCAGTATAGTCTTAAGAACAACATTGAGGTTCTGTATTTTCCAAATATACAAATGTGAGAAATTTCAGGAAAACAATAGCGTTTGAATGAGGCTGCTTGTTTTACAGACTTCAAAACAGCTGCACGCCGCTGTGATGACATTTTACTACTGCTTTAATTTTTCTTCGTTTCATCCCTTTGCCTTTCTTCGGAATTCTCACACCTCTGTCTGCCTTCCGCATTCTCTAACATTCTGTTCTTGTCTTTGTTTTATCTCTAAAATCTGATAAGACGTTAAATATTATCACCTTTCTTCACTTTCCTTCCCTTCTCAGCTCTTAATAATGGCCCACCTTTCCCAACACGTTGCAAAAACAATGCATTATTCATTATATTTATAGTTCGATATCGACTAAATTCTTTCAGAATCTTCCCCTAGCTTTTCTCAGGAGACAAAAGAGAAAGTACCAAAGGTTGTATAATAACAAGGGGAAACTGGGTTTGCCAACGAAGTTGACAAGCTGAGTGAAGTCAACGCACCCTTGTGACCTTCTCTTATTGGGGAAGAGTGATTGTAGTCCATTAATGATTACTTCAAACTTTTCTGAAGCTCTGCCAATGTTCTCTTTTCAGACTATTCCTCCGCCTCGTGCAAATCTAGAAAATTGCACGAAAGAGGCAACGCACCGAATTTATGCGCACTCAGTTTTCCAAACACAGAGTCTCTCCACGAGACGGGGAAGAACAATAACAATGGAACGTGAAGTGTTTTTTTTGCTGTAATCAGATCATGTTTGTCCATTAGTCTGTTAAGGTATTTAATATTTCCCATCCCATGCAGCTATCGGAGGGCGCGGTGGTGTGGCGGCGAAACAACTCGTTTCCCATCATGTCGAACCATGCTCGATTCACGGCGTTATCACTCCCGTTTTTCGCCGCATATAAGAAAACTGGTGAGTTTTGCATTTGGACTGTGATTTTTGTTATTTATCCTATTACACTACAGCCCAAGAAATAAAGGTTTTATGTCGGGAAAAAATTAGACAAGCAGAACTTTTGCCAGTTTTTAGGACCCAAGTAGAACTATATTTTCCCAAAAGACCCAACCTCCCCCTCCCTCCAAGTGCTTTCCTCCCTTCCCCTTCTTCAACACCCGATTTGCAAGCACTTGGATTACTGCTGATATCTCCGTTGAAATATACTCTAGCTGAAAGAACTTTTTTAAATTTTATTTATTAAGTTATTAACTAAAAATAAGTTATCTTGGCTTCTTTTGCCAAGATTAATATTTTAATATATATGCACTGAATTATGTAAAATTTTACCTCTTCAAGGAAAGTTTAATAAAGTTTTTACAATTTAACATATTTATTTAGAATAATTACACGAATCGCGTCAAATAAATGTTGTAGAACGCTTCTTCAGCTTCCCAAAGGTAAACATATTTATATACTTGCAGGTGCGATATCACGAACTAGAACAGAACATATTAAAATAACACACTACAACCCCGGACTGGCGCCGGGGTGCCACGCCCTCTACTTGCTCATGCCTTTAACCCCATACCATTCTCATCATCACTCTCAATAATCCTAAATGTATACTTTTTGAAAGTATTAAATTGAAATGTTTAACATTTTTCGTATTTGTTGTTAGTTTTGGTTCAGGAGAACTTAGCCCCTAACCATTATAGTTAGGGTCGTTCCATTATCCACCACCCATTGTGTTTCAGACTGGCAACAACCAGCAGCTGTGAAATGATGCTCACTGTTATGGTCCATTCACTGTTTCTTCCTACTTTTCTGAAGCTCTGCTGAAGTTCTACTTTCAGGATATTTTTCCACCTCATGTAAACAAAGCTTAACCGTGTTTAGAAAAGTACAACAAAATCGGTACCGCGTTCTGCATTCGTGGCAGCACTCAGTTACTTAATATTTTTCATATGAACGATTTCTTACTAGGCATTACCAACACACCTATTTTCTCACTGTTTTTATTCGTATCAATTATAAATTTAATATTACGATTTGTAAATAAAATAAAAATTCAATTTAACTAAAAATAAGGTACTTGTATGTTAACAGAATAATAAAACACTTGTAATACATGATAATTTTAGGAAAGTACCAAATACATTATGAATGGGGTGATTTTTCAAAGGTTTGATTCGAAAAGTGTGAATAAACCGCGAGTAGACTATAAATAATTCATGATGTGTGATTAAGGGTACAGTGCCATTGACAGCATCGTGGACCTCCCACCGACCACTCTCTGGCGTTACACATTTTTATTCTTCACTCTCTATGTGTATTATACTTTTCCTTGAATTTATAATTATTTGCATACTATTAGGATTAATAATTCATAAATACAATTACTACATATAATTAAGTTATTCAATAAATCTTACAGTTAAATATATACATGATTATTGGTATTTAATTGCTTCCTCATCTATGGCTGCTGTATTGCTACTTGAAAGACCATTGCAATCCTCACACATAGCTGAACTATGTAAACCTGACTTCCGACTTCCGCANTGTGTTTCAGACTGGCAACAACCAGCAGCTGTGAAATGATGCTCACTGTTATGGTCCATTCACTGTTTCTTCCTACTTTTCTGAAGCTCTGCTGAAGTTCCACTTTCAGGATATTCTTCCATCTCATGTAAACAAAGCTTAACCGTGTTTAGAAAAGTACAACAAAATCGGTACCGCGTTCTGCATTCGTGGCAGCACTCAGTTACTTCATATTTTTCATATGAACGATTTCTTACTAGGCATTACCAACACACCTATTTTCTCACTGTTTTTATTCGTATCAATTATAAATTTAATATTACGATTTGTAAATAAAATAAAAATTCAATTTAACTAAAAATAAGGTACTTGTATGTTAACAGAATAATAAAACACTTGTAATACATGATAATTTTAGGAAAGTACCAAACACGTCATGAATGGGGTGATTTTTCAAAGGTTTGATTCGAAAAGTTAGAATAAACCGCGAGTAGACTATAAATAATTCATGATGTGTGATTAAGAGTACAGTGCCATTGAGAGCATCGTGGACCTCCCACCGACCACTATCTGGCGTTACACATTTTTATTCTTCACTCTTTATGTGTATTATACTTTTCCTAGAATTTATTATTATTTGCATACTATTAGGATTAATTATTCATAAATACAATTACTACATATAATTAAGTTATTCAATAAATCTTACAGTTAAATATATACATGATTATTGGTATTTAATTGCTTCCTCATCTATGGCTGGTGTATTGCTACTTGAAAGACCATTGCAATCCTCACACATAGCTGAACTATGTAAACCTGACTTTCGACTTCCGCAACAATTCCCACAAGCAAATTTTAAAGAACTTGATTCTAAATACAACACATCATTTGGTGCGAAAGTATTTGAAGTGGTAACTGGTTTATGAACATTTATCTCTTTTCCATCTTCTCTTACGGACTCCAGATTCCATCCCCATTCAATTAGCTGAAATTATTTCCCAACTATCTCTGAATATGCAAATGAACCCTTAGTATGTGTTGCTGATATGCTTCTGTTGTTGAACCAAATCGAAATCCGATCTCAAATTTTTCTTTTTTGTCATCATAGATAATTCGAAGTATCGGACTTCATTCAAGTTTGAATATCCGTCCATTCCATATAGTCACAGTACAAATCATTCACCCCTAACCAGCAAATGTTCTTCAGATATTTGGTTTTCTGTAAACATCAAAGCTTGCTTCTAAGCTTCAGACGAAGATTGTTACATTTCTACTGCTTTTACAATTGCTTTGCCATAAAAGTATGATGATGTATCGCGACCACTCACTGCATGTCTAAGAGTCCTTCTCATAACATCGTTTCTCAACTGATATTTCAATATTGTAAACTACTTTAGTTGCATTCATGACACCTCTTGATTTACAAAAAACACCTTCTCTTTCTCAGGCGTAAGGGCAACTAATAAGATCAACAAACCTGTATCGGAACCTACAACCACCACCTTGGAACACTGTTTGGTTTTACTATAGCAACTTTCACAAAATCAACATCAGCATCATTTTCTGCAGTGGAGGTTAATAAGTCCCTTTTATCCAGTTCTGATTATACTACCTGCAATAATTTTTTGTTGTTTGTCTTTTTGAATAGAAAGTTTTATTGGGTGTCAAACATTTGGTGTTTACCTCAAAGTTTATATCACATTAAGTTTTCTTTGCAGCTCTTCTAATTTTTTCTTCGTATTTAGTGGTTGAAACCTCCGGATATCCATCAAAAATAATAATGGTATTTTCTCCATAGTTACATATTACATATTATTATTGATTTTTAATTATTTGTCTATATGTTGAATTATTCGGCCAGCTCACATAATGAATCAAATATCGTCCATCCAGTAAAAACGTAGCATCAGTTACATCAATATATTCCTGTAAACCACTTTCAAATATTCTAATTAGTGCAGCTTTTGAGCCCATACGAAGTGACACGTCATCCAAAAGAGATGGCGGCCTAGGTCTCAGCTCATATAGTAGATGTTCTTTTAATTTGTTTGTACTGCCACAAACACACAATATTCTGTTGAAAAGCTGTAGATTATTGACTGTTACTTCCTATGATCTATCTTTAGCCTTTTTTGGGTTGGCTAGAGTTTTCACCAAGTCCTTTCTCCGCAACAGCAATTCGCCAAAAATTTTTCCTTCCATCTTTGCCATTGCTGCGACCCCATTTTTATAAGCCTGGTCACAGTTCATAGAGTTATCAGACACGTAGCCGCTAAGTTTTTGAGGTCTTCTTTTCTTCGTGTTTCTCTAATTTATACATGTTGTTCAGTGGAAGTATGGCAGTTTCCAAAAATTCTTCATTAGCTTCTTGTATATTTAACTAATGAGTTCCATACACCCATTTTGAAAGTGGGCTTTCAGCTATATCTCTGCCATTTGTCGAACCTCCGACAGATTCCTTTGGGCTCATGAGGCATTGCTCAATAGTCACATCTGTCGAGGTCCCTGGCCAAAATTTGCCGCTACATCTCACTATGAACATACATTTTTTCGTTAACAACTTTAGCTCTCTCTTTGTCAGTTAAGAGTTTATGTTTATAATTTGTTGGACATATAAATGCGCAGACATAGAATAGGGTAGGTGTCTAGCAGAATGAGCAGAATGGAAGAACGGGAACATATTAATTGTTGTGGCAAAGTGCATGTCAAGGTCTCCTACTCTGAAAATGCAATTTTAATACTCCACAAAAGTTAAAAGACGAAAAGCAACATTTTTAAGAGATAATGCTTATTTAAAATGCAGTTACAAAAACTGGTAACAGAATTACTACTTACGTTAACAGATTATTGAGTTACCGTGGATTATCCTCACAAGTAAAAATGGTATGAAAATAAATTGGTAGGACATTGACACTAATGACGATAATTATAGGAAACCGCTTCTTTGTAGAAACCTGAGCCTCCACTCAACAACTAGTTTATACTGGGTTAGACGGTAGTTACACGCACGAGCGATAAGAGAGCCCGGCGCCAGTGCAGTGTGGGGTAGTGGCGCTCGCGCTTTGCTCCCATTACGTGCCCTACGCATCTTCCCGTCACCAACCTGTTCAAACATATAAACATACCGTTGGAAAGCCAAAGAATCGTTCTACAACTTTTATCTGGAGTATATAGTCGAATTATCCTAAACGAAACTGTTGAACTGTAAAAACAGTAATAAACTTGGCTTAAAAAAGTAAAAAGGGTTTTTATTTCAGTGAATTTATATTTGAATATTAATCTTAGCTAAAACGTTAAGAGGCCGTTTCTTAACATAATAAATCAACAAATAAAACAGAAAAAGTTATTTCGGCTAGTGTAAATGGCAACGAAGATATCAGCGGTAATCCAAAAGTTTACTAATGGGATATTACAGGAATAGTAGGGAGAAAAGCACCGGTGTAGAGAGGGGGTGCTTTTGGGAAAATGTTCCACTAAATGGGTCCTAAAAACTGGCAGCTTGTCACTATTCTTTCCCGACATTCGAAAGTTTTTTGCGTTAATTTCCTGGGCTATTACTATGACACAGCCCTCAACCTTACTTTAACTCCATCTGCGCTGAATAGCTGAGCTGTTGAGCGGCGCCCAGAAATATCTGACTCTCGCTCTCTTTCACTCCTGCTCTCATGTACACCTACACAATCAAACATCTGATTCTGGCTTATACACCATCGTGATATAAGGCGACAAGGTAACTAAGAATATTAAAATTATTTCAATGCTCACTTTTAGGGCATTTAGTATGGAATAGCGATAGGTGAGTGAGCATGGAATTAGGGAAGAATATATATATATATATTTATTTATATAATTAGCGCTCAAGTTCAACTCCATAGCCAAAAAGGAAATATTTGTATACACAATGAAACGACCACATAATAAAGTTGATGCTTTATTAACTATGAACCTTCACAACACCACTTAGAAACTCAAATTGACGGAAAGTTCCAATATTCACGGAAAGCTCCGTAAAATTCGTGGCAAGTTCATGATTAGAAAAAAATACTATGGAAATGGAAAATGTTATCGATAACCGTTTTTTTATATTTACGTTTACGCTACTTCTCGGAAAATCTTCTTAACATTGCCACAGCCAGAACGCTAAGTAACTAACTATACAATTACATTTTGTAAAAGTAAATGTACTAGAAAGGGAAATTGAAGTTACTCCACGCGGAAAAAGTACGAGCGTTATGACGCTTGTTAACACTGGCACAGGCACACTATCACATCTTTAACGCCAAACATCTAGTTTCTGGTGTAGTTTCAGTTAGTAAATAAACATTTGTAGGTGTTATTGAATTTAAATGAACGATTGCTATCTACAAGATTATAATCAAGAGCGTAATTACTTGGAACAATTTTCCACCTAACTAAAACAAAAATAATTATATTGACTGCAAGGCTTCTGAAGTGAAAAATATCGTTAGCTTGCTTTTAAAGGCTCATCACTCTGTTTCAGGAGATAGTACAACAGATAAACCTAACTTGACAGAATAAAATACAAGGTTTCATTACTTTGAAATATAAAAAGTTACAAAATCGTGCAGAGTAGACATAAAATGTTTCATCAGCAGAAACGCGTTAAAAATAACACACAAAAGTTCACCGANACAAAATCGTGCAGAGTAGACATAAAATGTTTCATCAGCAGAAACGCGTTAAAAATAACACACAAAAGTTCACCGACAATTGAACATTAATGAATAACTGAACTTGTAAGGTTTTGGAATAAGTAGAAAAAATAAGAAGTATACTTTATTGATGAAATTATACTTTTAAGGAATACTGCACATTTACAGTTTACTTTTGTGGAGTAATATTGAAAGATATAACGCTACCGTACTTTTGTAAACATTCTTCATTTTGATTCGCTTTGAGTGAGTGTAAGCTATCGTATTATGCTAAATTGGCATTGATCGTTTTACATAAATGTGTGAGTGAGCAAAAAAAAAGGGGGGAGGGGAGTAGTGGCTGCTGTGAGAGCGAGGTAAAATGATGAGGAAGTTAAATGGTTTCACCAAACGACTGACTATAAATTGCGAGATTAAATAAATCTTTGGGGGTTCTGTGTTACAGAAAAAGAACAAAGCAAATACTGAGATCCATTACGTGCCAGGGACGTTATCACTAGTGACAGCTGGAATTTCCGCTAGTGAAGGTCAACTTCAGAGAACACCAGATAATTGTGTTCGAATAAGCCGATACTTACATAAAGGTAGGCCTTATGTCGCCATTATGCGCTGCTAGAAATTTCCGTATATTTTCGGAAACGTTTACGGAAATGTACAGTTAATATAAGGAAACGCAATCCGTAATGACGAGAAATGGAAATTAATTTCGTAAATATAAAATACGGAACGTCTCCGCATTTCCTACAGCTTCGGGTTTCGGGAACGAGCAATGCCGAGTCTCCACGAAGCATTATTCGCCACTGTAACAAGAACAGTTTTCTTTCTGCGACAGTAAGGAAATATACGCCACTTAGACCTACATATTCAAACATTAAAAAAAAATAACATAGGGCACCCGTAACAGTTAGCAACACTTAAAACTCGGGGTTCGCGAAGGTGTAGTGGTTAGACTGCTCGCCTCCTCCCTAGGTGAACCGTGCTCGATTCCCGGCGGGGTCGCTCCCAGATTTTTGCATGTGGGAATTGTGCCGGGTGATGCCGCTGGTTGGCGGGCTTTCTCGGGGATCTCCCGCTTCCCACGCCTCCCCATTCCGGCCCCATTCCGGTGCCGCACTGCTCAATGCTCACATCGCTTCACCCTCATCGGCTCTCAAGACCTCGATGTTAAGAGCCGCCCAAACCCCTTCACTCAGTTAAAACACACAAACATTGGCAGAATAGCATATTTATACCCTCCATTAATACAAAAAGGTCGTGGGTGGAGAATAAGGGTCAAGGATTACGAAACCTTTGATTCTTCGAATGCCGAATATCGCTACAAAATAAAATGTTTTAACGTTATAATCAGTAAAAATTCCACAGAAAGGACGTAAACAATAATTTTTCTGTACTTTTTTCTCAAACCAGATTGCATTAAAACTAACAGGGAAATTTACGGAGAGGTTCCGTGAAATCACAAACATCTCTGTAGAATGTAAGGAAAATGTATTGTTAGAAAAAAGGAACGTGTTCGTTATTTTTCGGAGAGTTCTTGAGAATTTCTTCTAGCGCATTTCCGTTAAATTTTGAGAAACTTTTTTAACAGTATTTCTAAAGTCGCGTGTGTACAGATATTCACACAAGAAAGAGACACGATCTTTTAACTAAAATTAGGTTTCGAGAATTAGTTTCTTGAAGGTTTTACCAGTATTTTATTGGAACTTAGTACCCATAACAGTGTTCTAAGATGTTATTTGTTTAAATTATTTTGCCATTAAAAATATTTTAAATATTTGTTGCTGACTATTTCTAGGACAGAAACCCGCAAACATTTAGCAGTTGAGGAAATGTTTTTTGCATTATACATCAGATAAAGAGATAAAGGAACATTTTTAAAGTTTTTAGAAGCTATTATAAAAGGATTCTCGCTCATCATTGAGGCTGCGTGATGAACTTTTAAAACACGTTGGCTGTCTAGGACAGCGGTAACTGCCAAATTCTGCTTCGTCTTAGTTATAAAGTATTGGTTTTTGTTAAGTACATTTCTCTTATTGTGCATGTGCTTATTTAAATATCATTAATGTTGCCAAGTTATCAAGAGAAACACGATCTTGTGAAATTTCTTTTTCCCAACCAGGTTCCTGCATCACTCTCTGAGAAGTTTAGCTAAGCCAATATTTACTGAAAATAATTACTTTAACAAGATTAATATTGCGTATGTATTTATTCATTTTGATTTTTAGTTGTATATAAAAGATATTCCAGTAAGACGCCAAATAATAAATAATTCAATATATTAATGATGAATACAAAACTGTTAAACATTTATTTAAGTCTGTTATTAACGTAATGTTAAACAGTTTATCGAAACATAACGTTTAATTGCATGCAAATTTTTGCATCAGTGTCAGAAAATTATATATATTGTTACAACCTAGAAAGAAAAACTTTGTTATACAGTTTTAACATATACTGCAGCTATGGAAAAGAACACTAGAGAAGTTTAAGTTCACAAATCGCAAATTCCGACTTTAACATATGTGCTGAAATGAAATTAAGATCTGAAATAAGTTTGTAACTTTTCACAATTGAATGACTAATGCAATACTGACTGCTATATATATCAACATATACTACTACAGCAGATAGTAAAACTGTTAGATGAAAACTCGTAGTAATTTAAGACAATATATTTTTTAGTAGAATTGAATAAAATTGTGTCAATAAAGATCTTAAAAACTTAAAAAACTAAGTTTGTAACATATACTGAATACAATATTACATTATCAGATGACTTTAGTTTGCCCAAAAAATTATCTGTTAACAAAGAAAGCTGTCGATATAAACTTATACCAATATCTGTTTAAGTTTTGTAAAATTTCAGGTAATTTTAAAAATCAATTTTGAAATATCATAGCACCAAATGAATACAAAGGAAAACAAAGCAAGGTGAGAGAAGAGAATTTCACAATAAAACTGGCCTGCTAACCGCAGAGTCCATCACGTTTCTTAACTGCGAAAATCCGGGTGTGGCCGAGCTGTAAATCTAGCCCGGAGCGCTAGTCACCAGACCCCCACGGCACTGAATGGCGGCCAACAAGTTTAATGANACAAAATCGTGCAGAGTAGACTTAAAATGTTTCATCAGCAGAAACGCGTTAAAAATAACACACAAAAGTTCACCGAGAATTGAACATTAATGAATAACTGAACTTGTAAGGTTTTGGAATAAGTAGAAAAAATAAGAACTATACTTTATTGATGAAATTATACTTTTAAAGAATACTGCACATTAACAGTTTCCTTTTGTGGAGTAATATTGAAATATATAACGCTACCGTACTTTTGTAAACATTCTTCATTTTGATTCGCTTTGAGTGAGTGTTAGCTATCGTATTACGCTAAATTGGCATTGATCGTTTTACACAAATGTATGAGTGAGCAAAAAAAAGGGGGGAGGGGAGTAGTGGCTGCTGTCAGAGCGAGGTAAAATGATGAGGAAGTTAAATGGTTTCACCAAACGACTGACTATAAATTGCGAGATTAAATAAATCTTTGGGGGTTCTGTGTTACAGAAAAAGAACAAAGCAAATACTGAGATACATTACGTGCCAGGGACGTTATCACTAGTGACAGCTGGAATTTCCGCTAGTGAAGGTCAACTTCAGAGAACACCAGATAATTGTGTTCGAATAAGCCGATACTTACATAAAGGTAGGCCTTATGTTGCCATTATACGCTGCTAGAAATTTCCGTATATTTTCGGAAACGTTTACGGAAATGTACAGTTAATATAAGGAACCGCAATCCGTAATGACGAGAAATGGAAATTAATTTCGTAAATATAAAATACGGAACGTCTCCGCATTTCCTACAGCTTCGGGTTTCGGGAACGAGCAATGCCGAGTCTCCACGAAGCATTATTCGCCACTGTAACAAGAACAGTTTTCTTTCTGCGACAGTAAGGAAATATACGCCACTTAGACCTACATATTCAAACATTAAAAAAAAATAACATAGGGCACCCGTAACAGTTAGTAACACTTAAAACTCGGGGTTCGCGAAGGTGTAGTGGTTAGACTGCTCGCCTCCTCCCTAGGTGAACCGTGCTCGATTCCCGGCGGGGTCGCTCCCAGATTTTTGCATGTGGGAATTGTGCCGGGTGATGCCGCTGGTTGGCGGGCTTTCTCGGGGATCTCCCGCTTCCCACGCCTCCCCATTCCGGCCCCATTCCGGTGCCGCACTGCTCAATGCTCACCTCGCTTCACCCTCATCGGCTCTCAAGACCTCGATGTTAAGAGCCGCCCAAACCCCTTCACTCAGTTAAAACACACAAACATTGGCAGAATAGTATATTTATACCCTCCATTAATACAAAACGGTCGTGGGTGGAGAATAAGGGTCAAGGATTCCGAAGNCCATTAATACAAAAAGGTCGTGGGTGGAGAATAAGGGTCAAGGATTACGAAACCTTTGATTCTTCGAATGCCGAATATCGCTACAAAATAAAATGTTTTAACGTTATAATCAGTAAAAATTCAACACAAAGAAAGTAAACAATAATTTTTCTGTACTTTTTTCTCAAACCAGATTGCATTAGAACTAACAGGGAAATTTACGGAGAGGTTCCGTGAAATCACAGACATCTCTGTAGAATGTAAGAAAAATGTATTGTTAGAAAAAAGGAACGTGCTCGTTTTTTTTCGGAGAGTTCTTGAAAATTTCTTCTAGCGCATTTCCGTTAAATTTTGAGAAACTTTTTTAACAGTATTTCTAAAGTCGCGTGTGTACAGATATTCACACAAGAAAGAGACACGATCTTTTAACTAAAATTAGGTTTCGAGAATTAGTTTCTTGAAGGTTTTACCAGTATTTTATTGGAACTTAGTACCCATAACAGTGTTCTAAGATGTTATTTGTTTAAATTATTTTGCCGTTAAAAATATATTAAATATTTGTTGCTGACTATTTCTAGGACAGAAACCCGCAAAAATTTTGCAGTTGAGGAAATGTTTTTTGCATTATACATCAGATAAAGAGATAAAGGAACATTTTTAAAGTTTTTAGAAGCTATTATAAAAGGATTCTCGCTCATCATTGAGGCTGCGTGATGAACTTTTAAAATACGTTGGCTGTCTAGGACAGCGGTAACTGCCAAATTCTGCTTTGTCTTAGTTATAAAGTATTGGTTTTTGTTAAGTAAATTTCTCTTATTGTGCATGTGCTTATTTAAATATCATTAATTTTGCCAAGTTACCAAGAGAAACTCGATCTTGTGAAATTTATTTTTCCCAACCAGGTTCCTGCATTACTCTCTGAGAAGATTAGCTAAGCCAATATTTACTGAAAATAATTACTTTAACTAGATTAATATTGCGTATGTATTTATTCATTTCGATTTTTAGTTGTATATAAAAGATATACCAGTAAGACGCCAAATAATAAATAATTCAATATATTAATGATGAATAGAAAACTGTTAAACATTTATTTAAGTCTGTTATTAACGTAATGTTAAACAGTTTATCGAAAAATAACGTTTAATTGCATGCAAATTTTTGCATCAGTGTCAGAAAATTATGTATATTGTTACAACCTAGAAAGAAAAACTTCGTTATACAGTTTTAACATATACTGCAGCTATGGACAAGAACACTAGAGAAGTTTAAGTTCACGAATCGCAAATTCCGACTTTAACATATGTGCTGAAATGAAATTAAGATCTGAAATAAGTCCGTAACTTTTCACAATTGAATGACTAATGCAATGCTGACTGATATATATATCAAAATATACTACTACAGCAGAAAGTGAAACTGTAAGATGAAAACTCGTAGTAATTTAAGACAAGATATTTTTCAGTAGAATTGCATAAAATTGTGTCAATAAAGATCTTAAAAACTTAAAAAACTAAGTTTGTAACATATACTGAATACAATATTACATTATCAGATGACTTTAAGTTTGCCCAAAAAATTATCTGTTAACGAAGAAAGCTGTCGATATAAACTTATACCAATATCTGTTTAAGTTTTGTAAAATTTCAGGTCATTTTAAAAATCAATTTTGAAATATCATAGCACCGAATGAATACAAAAGAAAACAAAGCAAGGTGAGAGAAGAGAATTTCACAATAAAACTGGCCTGCTAACCGCAGAGTCCATCACGTTCCTTAACTGCGGAAATCCGGGTGTGGTCGAGCTGTAAATCTAGCCCGGAGCGCTAGTCACCAGACCCCCACGGCACTGAATGGCGGCCAACAAGTTTAATGAAATTAACTGGGGTTCCAGCGTCTTAGATCTGTAGACTTAAGCGAACACCATCGAATTTTAATTCACTCCTAATAAAACTGACGGTTGATTTATCTGGCTTGGGAGTCATGCCGGACGATGCCACTGGCGGCGGGTTGTCTCGGGGATCTCCAATTTACCACGCCCCTGCATTCCGGCGCTGCTCCACACACATTCCTCGCTTCGCCCTCATCAGCTCTCAAGATCTCGTTGTTGGAAACTGCCCAAACCTCTCCTTTCCACTTACCCGGCTGGATTATTCACGATTTGAGTTTGATAACTAGTGTGATTACATGGACATGTTGCCACAAGTCCTAAAGAAGCTACTGCCAACAGAACCAGCGCTTAAGCGTGCCAACCTGCGAAATGAATTGGCCAATTGAGACGCGACCCGACNTACAGAAGCTACTGCCAACTGAACCAGCGCTTAAGCGTGCCAACCTGCGAAATGAATTGGCCAATTGAGACGCGACCTGAGGCTCTGATTCCCTTTTAGAAGCGTTCTCCAGGAAGATTCCTAATAGCCACAACGGAGACGACCTGCTCGCACGTCAAGTGGTTGAGTAATTTCTAAATTATTTCAGCGTCGCAGCCGTTCGCTTTGTTTTCTCTGAGTGCTCGGTCGAGGAAAGCCTTGCAGCGTAGTTATTGTGCTGCCCTAGAGGCGGCGAACTCCCGGAGCGCGAAGGAAAAGAAGGCCGAAACTTGCAAATTACTTCAAAATTGCGTGAAAATGTCGGCTGGCTTTCGCACCGTCGTCGTCGGAGTTTCTGGCACCGCTACGAGAACGATTTTCCAAAAGCTTGGGAGGGATCCGCGCGACCGGCGAAATACAAACTGATTAAAAAAAAAAAAATGGAGAAGTTAGCGCCTGTGCTTTAAGTAGGCTTTGCCTCCGCGCGTCTGTCCGAGGTGTAGTCTGATGTGAATTATCTATCCCGTCTACCATATACAAAGTGTCCGTGATTTCAATAAATCGGTCGTATCGCCATCTTATAAAAGCTTCTCCGATACATTAGATTGTTTGAAAGACTTACTTACTTATTTTTTTCAATGCCTTGTCTATCCTTCGATGCGTGTAAAAAAATTTGCATTTACTAGAAGCTCTTTACCAGTATTTTGCGTCATAGTAGTGAAATATTACTATGCTAGTACTGAAAAAATTATTACTAGAGCAACAAGAAAAGAAAAAAATATATATGTATCTAGTTTATATGTCCAAATTTCTGACAACACCTTGAAACATGGAGCTACACTTCTTTAATCAGTGTACGTACAAAAATCTGCATGTAGGTGTACCAATTTAACCNTCCGCGCGTCTGTCCGAGGTGTAGTCTGATGTGAATTATCTATCCCGTCTACCATATACAAAGTGTCCGTGATTTCGATAAATCGGTCGTATCGCCATCTTATAAAAGCTTCTCCGATACATTAGATTGTTTGAAAGATTTACTTACTTATTTTTTTCAATGCCAACAGATAGGAAGCTACGCACATTTTTTTAAACGTAAATGATCTAGCTCTTTACCAGTATTTTGCGTCAGAGTAGTGAAATATTAATATGCTAGTACTGAAAAAATTATTACTAGAGCAACAAGAAAAGAAAAAAATATATATGTAACTAGTTTATATGTCCAAATTTCTGACAAGACCTTGAAACATGGAGCTACACTTCTTTAATCAGTGTACGTACAAAAATCTGCATGTAGGTGTACCAATTTAACCNCACCTTGAAACATGGAGCTACACTTCTTTAATCAGTGTACGTACAAAAATCTGCATGTAGGTGTACCAATTTAACCCAAATCGGTGTTTGGGAAGTATCAGGAAAAACGGGTACACATTTTTTTTTCTACAAGAAACTTTCCACAATCCACGTCGATTATTTCACTCTAATTGCTGATACCTTTGCTTTGCGCTATACTAAAAANACAAGAAACTTTCCACAATCCACGTCGATTATTTCACTCTAATTGCTGATACCTTTGCTTTGCGCTATACTAAAAAATATATAATGCGTATACCCTAATGAGTAATTGAATTAGACACAAGTTCGTGTTGGCGAAATGGCGCTGTGGTNAAAAATATATAATGCGTATACCCTAATGAGTAATTGAATTAGACACAAGTTCGTGTTGGCGAAATGGCGCTGTGGTCGCCCCATCGTTTACAGCCACGCAAGATGGCTGGTATAGTGGAAGCGAGGCCGTTTGAATACTAACTATGTTAGTGACTTTCTGTAGTGCGGGACGGGAGGTAATGATAGTTAGCAGCCCTTCGTAATATAGTGTGAAGGAGGTTCGATCTACGACTGAATAATATTTTATTTAAACTAATGGTAAAGCATACATGAAAAGTTGCATGGTTGATTAATTTCAGCTGGAATAAGGCTTTCATATTTATTTTCTGTTGTGCATTCAAGTTGGTTTCCCTTAAAATAATTAATTAATTCTCACATATAAATTTTTCATTGGCTTTTCTAAGCATGAATGTACATACATTTAATGTTCTTATATCGTTACAGTTTACATGTATTTGTATGTATCAAGGCATTAGCACGAACACCGGAAAAAGAGTGTATTTGATACCAAAATGAATAAATTATTTATGTACGCATACTTAATATTAGTGTTAAACGTTTATCCCTAAAATATTTACGTTATCAAGGGTTGCAATAACTGAATAGCGTTGAAGTACTTCATAGACTTTAACTTTATTTTAAACTTGACACAACACAACAAAAATAGTAATTGTAACATACTCTAACTCATTACTTATTCGGCAAAATACTTATGTTGATGTTTGTTTTATAGAACAAACTACCACTGTGAGCATTCGATTCACTCCTATTCGTATATACCACACCACAGTTATTACATCTTGTATGAGGTGCTGAATAAGCAGTTACTAGCTTCATGTCACCTGGTGTTATATCTATTCTTGAATGTTTTGCCACAATATTTCCAGTCGGCCGCTTCTTCTGCAAAAATTCGACCCCTATGAGTTAGTGAGCTTTCGCGGTGCCATTGTTGATGCCGACAAGTCCTTACCCACAGTTTCCTTATTCGTGTTATCATAACAGCTTACACAGTAGATGAATAAAGTGAGGATCTGTCTTCCGCCCACATAAGTCAACAGAGTGAAAACCCTCTTAAATTGTAATAATACTATACAACAAGCAGCTTATGTTGACCATCTCAAGTGTCTCAGTAGATGCTTGCTACAACGTAACTGCAAAACAGCATGGTTGATGGATTGTTATACGAGACATAATTAATCCTATCGCTGTCTAAATTACGATGTAGTTCATCAGACAACCATTCTTCCCTAGAATTGTACATATTTCGGTGTTGGAAGTGCCTTGTTTATTTCTTTTGCCGCAGTACACTCCCGTTGTGTCTTACACCAGCTCCTTGAATGAGCTATGTTTGTTCTAGCAGTATTTAATTGAAAACAATCTACTCATGGCAGACAGCCAGGAATATCTTAGTTCTGTTGCGGATATGCATGTTTGTGTTTGTAGACAGATTGTATTTCGTGATGTGCATATGCGAAAAGGAATTCTTGAGGCCGGTATACAAGCTCGGTATCTATGTGGAGTGTTGCATATGATTTAAGCTTCCCATAGGCTACCATATTTGATACGTTTTTGAATACTAGAATGCCGTTTTATAATTTTCCCTATGCCATCTGGTGGGGGTGGGTGTGGGGAGAAAGTAGTTCTGTGTAATTTGTATTTGTTAGAAGTTGCTTTTATAGATCGAAAATCGGTAAGCCAAGATGTTGGGTTTTGCAGAAGATTACAGGAGTATAATTATTCATTCAAAATTTGAATTGATTATGCTTTTAGCCAAAATACTGATGGTTTTAACAACAAAGTCTGTAGAGCCGCTTCGTAGGAGAAAAAGGTAAAGTTTGTGTATCATTTTATTTACTTTTTCTGTTAATAACAAACATTTTGGACAACTTGCGACGTGCAGTGTAAGACAATAAGGATAAATTATCTCGTGTGGTAGGGCTATCAGTGTAGATTTTTTTTTCATCTCCGTGATTTCTTTTTCCCATCATACTTAAATATTTCGCTTTTAAATTATTTTGGAATTGATGTAGTGTGAATAGTCAGTCTCAGCAGGAGTCGGTATCGGCGGGAGTTAGTCTCGGTAGGGGCTCCAAGTGCGTCAATTCGTATATGCTTGTAGGTGATATAAGGCACTAACGATGTATAATAAGGTATTTTGACTACGAATACATGCATACCTTCACAGAAAGCGTAAAATAATACAATGATAATGTGTTAATATATTGAGCATTGGTCCAAATCTGAGACCTTAGCTCTAGATATTTACCGGAACCGATATGTTCACCAATTCTCTGGTCAACATCTGCAACCCTTGTTCAAGTTGATTTTCAGACACATTATCGTTGGATACAATCAGGATGGTGCACATATACAATATACTCGCCAGTCCACTGGTCCTCGCCCCAGTGTCTAGATGGTGCAATAGATTTATTTATGTTGCCAATATTTTTGTTATTTGGTATTTTATGTATTGTTTGTTTAGTTTGCAGAGTAATGAGTAATATGATATATAAAGAATAATTTTATATTTTTTATTTTTTTATAATATCGGCATGCTATCTTTTATTGAAATGGGGATGCATGGGCACTTTGGTCTTGCCGAATGGATTTGCGCGCACGATGTGAGGAGTTCTTGATGGAGGTTCGTTCTTTACTGCAAACTGTCGGAAGATCGGGATGCTATCTATCGGTGGAGTTTGGAAGTATATGGACTCTCTACCTACACCCTCCCTGATTGGTGTTTCTTAGTTGTGTGGTTTTCGCTGCTTCAACGATTGTTAGAACAAAACGCAGTATCGCTCGCATGCAACCACACTTATACTCACTTAACACTGCAGCTAGCAATGTAATAGTATATTTATTTGTACTTTAAAAATATATTTGCAAACCCACATTACGAGTGTGTGGCTCCCAAGATGCCATTATCAGTTGTGTATCGCTTACGAATATTAAAAGGGAGTAAATGTTTGGTGACTATAGCTTCGACGGATGGGAAGTGTTGGTAAACTATGATTATAAAATGGGTTAAGGTGTAATTGACCTTGGTGGGCTACTCATCATCGGGGTGATGCTTATGATATGGTGGCTATAGTTTTAGCGGCTTTATGCTGGCTTATTATACTTATAAACGATCTTCAGTCGTTATTGTACCCTCCAACCTGTTCGTCACTTTGTGTGATGCCAATTTTATGGATTTGGCGAGTATAGCAGCAGTGAATGGGAAATGTTGGCAAGTATGATTGTAAGAGGGCTTAATATGTACTTGAACTTGTGAGCATTTTCGTCGTTGGGGGTGATGTGTATGATATGAAATTGGTGGATATATCTTACAGCATTCGGAAATGATAGACAACTATGATTATAAGAATTTTTAAGGTGTATTGATCGTGCAACTCTGTTCGTCATTAAGGGTGATGTCTGTGTTATGAATTTTGTGTCCGTATTTTAAATAGTTCGTAAATGGTGGCTAACTATGTTTATAAGAGGGCTTAAGATGTGTTTGAATCTGAGATGCTATTTGTTGTCAGGGTGATGTGTATGTTATGAATTTTGTGGAGATAGCTTCCGTGGATGCGAAATGCTTATAGGAGGACTAAAGGTGTGTTAGACCCTACGGCCATGTTTGTTGTCGGGAGTGATGTGTATGTTATGAATTTTGTGATTATAGCTTCGGTGTATAGGAAATGGTTGCCAACTATNTTGTTGTCGGGAGTGATGTGTATGTTATGAATTTTGTGATTATAGCTTCGGTGTATAGGAAATGGTTGCCAACTATCCTACGTATAATAGGGCTTAAACCATTCTTGACCATACAGTCCTGTTTGTTATTGGGGGTGATGTCTATTTTATGAATTTGGTGCCTGTATCTTCTGTTGATGTGAAATTGTAGCCAACTATGCTTATAAGAAGGCTTAAGGCATTCTTGACCCTACAGTCCGGTTTATTGTTGGGGTGATGTCAATGTTATGAATTTTGTCTCTTGATTTGAAACAGTTCGGAAATACTTATAAGTGAGGTTAAGGTGCGTTTAACCCTGCGGTCCTGTTTGATGTCGGGGGTGATTTCTACGTGATGGATTTGGTGGCTATATCTTAAACAGATCAGAAATTGTGTCCGACTATGGTTAAATGAAGATTTAAGGCGTNGTGATGGATTTGGTGGCTATATCTTAAACAGATCAGAAATTGTGTCCGACTATGGTTAAATGAAGATTTAAGGCGTTCTTGGCCTCCTTGATGTTACGCTCTGGCTCGTATGAATGGTAGTTTGATGGCTGGAATCCACGATGGGCGACATATTGCACAAATATATTGGCGATTTATTTCTCAGTTGCGAGTGAGCAGTGGTCGGCGTACGATGTGTACTTAGAGTGAATTACCTTCTCGGTACATATACTTAGTCTCGATACATTTGTTACACTATGTACGTAATTATTCTTGGTACGTGTGCTTATTCATTTTTTTATTACTAATTTTTTAATTGTTCATTATGTTTTAACTATACACAATTAAACTCTACAGATGTCGAACCAAGGAGCACCTCACTACCCCCATGCCGCATCCTCATTCCTTTTTAGTTGTGTTTCGGCAGCCNACAGATGTCGAACCAAGGAGCACCTCACTACCCCCATGCCGCATCCTCATTCCTTTTTAGTTGTGTTTCGGCAGCCTATGGATGATCATGTGTACATATTGTGTAATTACTCTCTCCATACATGTACTTAATCTCTGTAGGTGTACTTATTCTCGATACATATACTTATTCGTTATACAGTTATTCGTTACACAGTTGTTAATANTACAGATGTCGAACCAAGGAGCACCTCACTACCCCCATGCCGCATCCTCATTCCTTTTTAGTTGTGTTTCGGCAGCCGATGGATGATCATGTGTACATATTGTGTAATTACTCTCTCCATACATGTACTTAATCTCTGTAGGTGTACTTATTCTCGATACATATACTTATTCGTTATACAGTTATTCGTTACACAGTTGTTAATAATGCTTTAATTACTCATAATTACAATAACCCCTAATTACATATAATTGCCTTCGACGGGTCTCGAACCAAGCAGAAGATTTTCCATGTTAAGGGTGCCCCCCAATGGTATCCCTCTCTCCAGAGCCCATTTACAGGTTAATCGAATGGCACTACGGCTGCTGATGCTCCCTAGCATGCTCAAACGGCCTCGCTTCCACTACTGACGTCAGACAGTCTAAATATCATTTGAGCACAAAATGGGAAAGAAAGAAAATCCCAGTGCATTTGGTAGTAATCATATTGTTGATGCAACATATATATTGGACTACATTCACGAAATCGTGCAGGCACTAGAATTGTAAAGGCTCACAGTGTCAAATGTTAAACATGTAGAATTTCTGTAAAACCACCGCTGTCAGGGGCAACTGCCGTGGTGTACAACGTATCGAATACAGAGGTCGTCGTAGGCTAACTCGGGTGGCAACAGTTGCTAGACAGGGCACAGTGCAGCAGATCATACGCCAATTCAATGCCGGGCCGCAACGATATGTGAGCAGCCATGCCTATGGAATACAGAAGCCGCAAGCCCACTAGGGGACATCGGCTCAACGCACGTCACAAGGCTAGATTATTAACGTATGCGCGGGATCACCGCCATTGGATCCTCGTTGGGCTGAGAAAGGTCGTCTACACGTTGGTGCACGCTGATGGTATGAGTGCTTCACCATGAACATAAATAGGTGTGTTCGTGTCAGCAGGTTACAGTAAATGTCGGCGGTTGTAATATTCACGAATGGGGACGGTTTATGTGGGATGTAATGGGTACCCTGGTAGGCGTTCCATCAACCCCCACCGGCGAACGATACAGGTACCTGCGGGCAGACCATGTGTTCCCATTTATGCGCCAACAGCATCCTGCAGGAGACCTATACATACAGCAAGACAATGCACCAGTCCACCACTCCAGAATTGTGGCCGGGTGGTTGGATAAACGCTACACGGACTTGAGGCTGTGTGATTGGCCCCAAGAAGTCACCCGATCTCAATCCTATGGAAAACATCTGGGATGCTGCCGAGAAGGACGTGTGTGGTGTGGATCCTGATCCGACTAATCTCCGTGCATTGTGGGAAGCTGTAGAGAGGTCATGGATCAGTATGGCTCCCGACCGCTCCGGATACCCCACATTACCGCTGGCATTAAGACGAAAGGGGGTGCTACACTCTACTAGACTGGCATCTCTAATTCAACTGCTCATGAAAGTGTGTCTATATATCTTTTAATCATGACATTTTTTGTATTCGATAAATTTATGTTTAACATATTACATTTTTTGGATGAAAATTTACTCTTTTTACGTTGGATGTATTCACAGGATCGCAGGTAATGACTGGCTTTAAAAATTTCGGAACTGGATGCTTACTGTGTTGGATTTTTTCGTGGTTCTCCCGTTTACTCCGTGTCCTCATTTCTTCTTGGCATCCACCTTTACTCCCCAAGACTTACACAATCCATTACCCACTATGGCTGAGGAAAACACTATTTCTCTCATTCCAGTAGAGCAGCCGATTCCGAATAGTTCCTAAATCTCCTCCCATGCAATGTCTGTCGTTCCCCCCTGAAATGGGAAGAAAACGTGCGAATATATGTTTTTCGGCACACTGAATTAATAAGTTGTGCAAATACCGTCAGCTGTAAAGGTCACGAGTTTAGAGTCCCGCAATTCTTGTGGGGGACCAACTAATCAGTATGATGATGCATTAATCAACGTTCGAGCACTTTGACTAAAATCGTTTCCAAATTCTAAGGAAAAATCGGTAGTTTTATGATGACATAAGAGTTGACATTTATACACTCCGCAGGAGAAGAAAAAAATTTCATTCTATTAGTTAATTTTATTTTATATATTACATTTTATTAAAAGTTAAGCATTTTTGCAAATTTATAAAGCAAATGCGTTTTTGCAGTTGTATTGTTTTTGAGCGATAAACTTCGAAATACCTTATTTTTTGCTTTCTGGCAATAGTGTATCCTTCTGCCGCAAGTAAATAATAACATTGTTGTAGACCCAGTAATCAGTTCTCATGAGTCAGTCATTGGGAAATGTGAAATTGTACTAACATATGTGGAACTATATTTTATGTAATTTGTTGCCAAGATGTATATTTACAGGCAGTATTCCCCTTAAGATTTGTAAACTCGAGCGGGATATCTACCATTTCACCCTACATAAGAGACTTGAAAGTGCTCCCACAACTGTGGAAATTGTAAAGCAACGAGAGTTAAAAATAATTTACTACAGCACGAACTATAAGTTCACATTTTCACCGGGAATTTGCACCAGGAGAGAATTTCCAGATGCCCACGTGAACCGGCACTATATTCTCTCTTCGGGCAGCGTTTTGTCCACCCCTGGGCGAGGAAAGCGCGCAGCCGTAAAACCGCTGGGTTAAGGGCTCGTCTCGCCATTTACAGGCATGCAGAGGGAAAACACCCTGTCTCTCTTCCCTCTTTCTTCTGCCACTACATTTGGGAACATTTAAGGGCATTAGAATAAACAGCCTTTTACAATTGCTTCTGTCGCGGGGCTCGCCTGAGCGGTCCCTGCAATCTCCGGGTGACACTTACTGACGCCGCATGAACCTCTTCCCCTCGATTGTGAGGTGTGGTTTCTTTCCATTACGAATTTCTGTTCCATTATTTTTCATCCTTGTTAAAGAAGCACGTACAATGATATGTATTACCGCATTTCTACTTATTAATTAACAATATTAATTCACTTAGGCTCTATGTCCACGATTGTGTCGGCATTACACACGAATATTATACGCTCATTCTCCGTAAAAGTTGACGTTTCCTGCAAAAATCATTCGAAAGAATAAAACACGGTGAAAATACACACTGATATAGGCTATTGACGGTAACATAAACACATTTCTTTTTAGGTAAAATGACAATTTTTTTTACTGTAGTTTCAGATTTTAACTTTTCGAGAGATATAAATAGACTCTCAAAATCTCGATGTTAAGAGCCACCCTGATCCCTTTTATCCCCTCCACTCGAGAGCTATAAAAAGCGTACACATTGTTTATTAGTTACATGGCAATTTTCATACCAACAATTACCGAAAGGATACAGATAATCAGAAAGGTACTTTTAAGCGCGGCATTAAAAAGTGCTCACTCCACTGGAAGTTGTCCAGGCAACTGGAGCTTCGTGCGATGGTGTATTCACATACATAAATCGCAAATGGCATGTATAAATGATTCTCAGAATAGCGCATGTGACGCGCACAGAACTCAAAATTTATAATGAATGAGAAGTAGGCATTCCGAGAATACGTGCGAGACACCCACACGAGCAACTGGCGCAGTTTAAGTGAGGCCGCATAATAAGGCTGCGAGAGGCAGGGTGAGCGGCGCACCGAATTCCCTGTCATCTGAAACATTCGGACTTCACAAACAGTATGTGTTCGGAACAAAGATGGGCACCTTGATGTATCCATACACGGCGGACCGGTTATGAAAGACCGATCGAGGTGGCGTGGTGGAAAAACACTGGACTCGCATTACGTAGGACCCAAGTTCGATTCCCGGTCCGGCCATCTTGATTTTGGTTTTCCATGGTTTCCCAAAATCACTCCAAGCAAATGCTGGGATAGTTATTTACTTCAGGCTATGACTGATTCCTTGCACATCCCTGCTTCTCTAAGCAACTTGCTCCGCCTCTGTCAAATAGTCTCACTGTCAATGAGACGTTAAGCCCTACCTATGTACTGGTTCTGGAAGTCCCCGAATGACCACAATACGGAAGAACCGTTTGATTGTCAAAAACGCCCGAGCGTAGCCAGCGGCGTCCTTGTCCATCATCCAGTGATATTTGACTGCATAACTAGGACACTGTATCTCTTTACTAGTATCATTCCCAGACGCTATTAACAGGCAAGTATGCGATCGTGACAACCTTGACATGGTTTGTCATGATTAACTCATCATCGTCGCCTTCTTTTGCAGCGGTGTTATCAGAGGGCAGCGTGGAATGCTACGGACAGATGAAGTATTGTCTTTAGAGACGAATATTGGTTTTTATTGGGAATTTATCATCACAATGCTACAGTCATTCAAACTGACCTAATTTTAGAGTGACACATATAGAGGCGTGATCTCGGGCGTAATGGTTTGGGGAATAATCACACATAATTTTAATCTTCACTGGTAGTGATATGCTAAATTCACTGAGCACACAGAAGTGTGCTCAAGACCTCATGTGACCCCATGCATTAATTTTCCAGGACGCAGGACCCTGTAGCCATCTGATAACGCTCGCCCGCGCAAAGCTTCGGTTTCTAAGCAGTATTTACGTCATGCTTCAACACTTACTTATGTTTTCTGACTAGTTACCTGATTGGTTGTTCACCGATCATTCGTTGGTCAATTTGGGAAACCAGCTTCCTCCATACTGAGTTTTAAGTGATGTGGAGCATAATTAGGAACAGCTGGAGCAATACTCTGGGTTTGTTTGATTCCATTCACGATCGTATTGATGGATGTATCTAGGCACAAGTGAATCCGACGTGGTACTTAAGTGTAACTCTTCTGGCCAGTGTGGGCGGGGGACAATCTCATTCATTGATATTGTCGTTACGTTTTATTATTGACACTACTATAGTGCTATTAAACTATAGTTATACGTACAGCACATTAATATACAAAGTAATATGTTTCTTTACAAATCATGACTTTCTTGCATAATAATACTTGTCAAATCACAATAAGATACCGCTCTTTTGATACTACACATATTCATCTTCTAAGGCCTGTCTTACTTTAGTGTCATTTTTATCGAACAACTGGGCCTACAACTGCCCTTCGCTTCAAAAATACATTCTCGAACTGGAGTTATCCCATCTAAGAAACGCCTATTCTTTTTGGTCCGCTGGGTTGATCAAAGTTAAAAGACAAATATGTGAATGTTTCTGCAGGTATTGCTAATTGTATTGCTAATTAAATTGGTAACAGAATACGATGTGGAGATATTTCACTTTTCAGCATATACTCTATAAAATTGTTAACAAATGTACCAATCTCTTGAACACTTTTAATCAGAAAACGCGACTAGTTAAGGTTTGTTTCTTTTATCACACGTCAGTGGTAGCTTCCCTACAAATGGCCAGAAAGAGTAGTATGCGTGCTGAATTTAAGGTGAATTTTATATATGTAGGTTGAATATTCCATTGCTTTTAGGAAGTTTACTGAATAATTTTTACATTTTACCATAATACATACTAATTATTTTACAAAGTTTTCGGTTGCGTCAAATAAATTGATAAAATTTCAATACTTATTGCTCGCAGAATTTGCCAGTGAACTTGAGATCAGATTCAATAATGTGGTCTATAAGTATTTCATCATAACATTTGAATAAAGCTCGACGATAAAGAGTGAACAAAATATAAGACCGTTTCCTTGACGCACTAGTAACGTTTCGTGAACCGACTTCTTCCTCTCTTGAATCTGTCATAATTGCTTGTGGGATTATTTTTGTGATTCAAATATATGCTGAGAGCAGTTAATCTTTNCCTCTCTTGAATCTGTCATAATTGCTTGTGGGATTATTTTTGTGATTCAAATATATGCTGAGAGCAGTTAATCTTTTCATGTTTTCTGTGTATGTTAATAGGTCATCTATTTTCTGTGGTGGCATATGTATATGGTGGCATTTGTCCGCAGTAATTTTTAATTTAACAACTTAACAATTTTTAAAAATTGATTCCGGAATGTGGCGTTTGTTGGGCATAAGAATCCCTTGAAATGGTGCTCCAATTTTGTTTTGTTAGTGATAAAAAATAAACCTCGATAGGGTGCCCGCACGCGTGTGTGTAGGCGTGTGTGTGTGTGTGAGTGTGTGTGTGTGAGTACGTGTGTTAATTAAAGCGTGCAATTTTTAGAGAGAGGAATAATTGGTCTACACCATGGCAGTGCACAAAATTTTAAAATACAATTTGTCGCATATTCTTACACCCAGACAGTTTTTTTTAAGTATAGAAGCCGTACATAAATTGCTTTTTTTTTAATTGACGTAATTTCCTTTATTTTTATTTCAGTAGTCCAGAAATTCCAAACATAAGGAGAAATAGCTGTTTAAAAAAAAAGCCACATGGATAACACCAATAAAAATGTATGGCGTTCGAGTTTCACAAGCGTGCTTCTTTAATTAAAACTTTTGTTTTCAAACTTACCTTCAAAAAGCAATTGATTTCGATTTCTGCAGTGGAGAATTTGGTTGAACCGCTTACCTATCATCATATTATATGTACTGGAGTACACTAGTAGGTTTCCTAAAACTTCAATAAGTAAGTTTAAGCCAGTACAGATTCCGTTTCTAAATTATTTTTTTCTCTTCTTTCCGAATTACGGTGAGATATCCATCTTACTAATCCTACGGATAAAAGTCTGCCAGAATGTTATTTTATTTCAGACTGATGTACGTTCATATTAGAAAGTAAATCCACGTATTTCGTAGGTTTTTAATTAATACGCAATATGACATTCTGTATGTAACCAGGTTATAATACAAAAATAAACATTTATATATATCTTAGCGTTTCGGCATAAGCACCGTCCTGACCAAATTAGAAAGATGATTTTGAGTTATTTTATAGAGCTGATTTTAACGTAACACATTTTCGTTCGAACACGTCACACATAATATGAAAACTATTTTATATATTGTACATTTTTTCAGAAAATATTTTCTTGGCGATAATTTTGTTTTTCCCTAGCTACTTGACAAATTGTTTCATCCGTTACAAAATAATATAAACAATCGTAAATTTAATAATAAATAATGTAATTACTAGTGTTATATAAAATTACTTTTTTGAATGTTTTTCCCTGACTAAAGATTATTTATTTCTGAAAGCCATTTAAGTGTATTCGTTGGCAGAAATTAAAAAAAATGCTACTTTTTTATTTGAAGTTATTCCAAAATATTGGGTTATTTTTTACTTTTGCTATGTCTGGAATAACAGCGAAAATAAAATTATTTTTAGTCTATATGAACAAGTGACGTTGCAACTTTAGGCGATGGGAAATCACATAAAAACTAGTCATGAATCAGTGTTATGCGTCCGTGGCATTAAAGGCCCTGCGAGCTATATTGTTTTCCNCCTCTCTTGAATCTGTCATAATTGCTTGTGGGATTATTTTTGTGATTCAAATATATGCTGAGAGCAGTTAATCTTTCCATGTTTTCTGTGTATGTTAATAGGTCATCTATTTTCTGTGGTGGCATAGGTATATGGTGCCATTTGTCCGCAGTAATTTTTAATTTAACAACTTAACAAATTTTAAAAATTGATTCCGGAATGTGGCGTTTGTTGGGCGTAAGAATCCCTTGAAATTGTGTTCCAATTTTGTTTTGTTAGTGATTAAAATAAACCTCGATAGGGTGCCCGCACGCGTGTGTGTAGGCGCGTGTGTGTGTGTGTGTGAGTACGTGTGTTAATTAAAGCGTGCAATTTTTAGAGAGAGGAATAATTGGTCTACACCATGGCAGTGCACAAAATTTAAAAATACAATTTGTCGCATATTCTTACACCCAGACAGTTTTTTTTTAAGTATAGAAGCCGTACATAAATTGCTTTTTTTTTAATTGACGTAATTTCCTTTATTTTTATTTCAGTAGTCCAGAAATTCCAAACATAAGGAGAAATAGCTGTTTAAAAAAAAAAGCCACATGGATAACACCAATAACAATGTATGGCGTTCGAGTTTCACAAGCGTGCTTCTTTAATTAAAACTTTTGTTTTCAAACTTTCCTTCAAAAAGCAATTGATTTCGATTTCTGCAGTGGAGAATTTGGTTGAACCGCTTACATATCATCATATTATATGTACTGGAGTACACTAGTAGGTTTCCTAAAACTTCAATAAGTAAGTTTAAGCCAGTACAGATTCCGTTTCTAAATTATTTTTTTCTCTTCTTTCCGAACTACGGTGAGATATCCATCTTACTAATCCTACGGATAAAAGTCTGCCAGAATGTTATTGTATTTCAGACTGATGTACCTTCATATTAGAAAGTAAAACCACGTATTTCGTAGGTTTTTAATTAATACGCAATATGACATTCTGTATGTGACCAGGTTATAAAACAAAAATATACATTTATATACATCTTAGCGTTTCGGCAGAAGCACCGTCCTGACCAAATTAGAAAGGTGATTTTGAGTTATTTTATAGAGCTGATTGTAACGTAACACATTTTCGTTAGAACACGTCACACATAATATAAAAACTATTTTATATATTGTACATTTTTTCAGAAAATATTTTCTTGGCGATAATTTTGTGTTTACCTAGCTACTTGGCAAATGGTTTCATCGGTTACAAAATAATATAAAGAATCGTAAATTTAATAACAAATAATGTAATTACTAGTGTTATATAAAATTACTTTTTTTAATGTTTTTCCCAGACTAAAGATTATTTATTTCTGAAAGCCATTTAAGTGTATTCGTTGGCAGAAATTAAAAAAAAAATGCTACTTTTTTATTTGAAGTTATTCCAAAATATTGGGTTATTTTTTACTTTTGCTATGTCTGGAATAACAGCGAAAATAAAATTATTTTTAGTCTATATGAACAAGTGACGTTGCAACTTTAGGCGATGGGATATCACATAAAAACTAGTCATGAATCAGTGTTATGCGTCCGTGGCATTAAAGGCCCTGCGAGCTATATTGTTTTCCGTCAAATGAACGACGATTCACTGAACTGTAGAAACATTAATGAATGGAGCAGCCTAATTCAAAATACATCACTTATAAACCTGTACCACTGCGTCACCAAAGTAGCGCTAAACGTCAATATTATTATATCTTCCATATTGCATATCAGCTGCGCAGTAACCAGTTCCCGAACCTAAACAATTAACTCCTTTTTCTGTTCCTCAGATGTCAAAACAACGCGGCTTGTTGTCATATTTACAAATTATTTACTTCAATTATTACTCTGGAATTGCACTACACTTCCATTGTGTGAGTTTTAATTCAACAACTTATTAAAATTACGCAAAATATTAATATTTTTTTCCCTTACAGTAGTATGGTTTTGTTGGAAAACCAAACACTACTAATAAACGTTAACATCACTGTCTGNGTATTTTTTTCCCTTACAGTAGTATGGTTTTGTTGGAAAACCAAACACTACTAATAAACGTTAACATCACTGTCTGACCATGTGGATTTGGCAGTTCTAATAACAATTCGTAAACCAGTACTGTGCTATTTTAAGATTTGCATTAAGAACGCGAAAAACATTGAACTCCTTGTAATAAAGTTACTTGGTTGCAGGGAGAATAACAAGGGCTTCCGGCGTAGGACATTGCTTGCTGTTTTAAAATTTCTAAACACATGTTCATTACTCTCATACAACTACAGCGCAATATTTGTTACAACTTAAGGTACAGACGGTTATTACTAGATTTATGTATATTACGCAATTACTTATAAATATACAGATTNTTTTCTGTTCCTCAGATGTCAAAACAACGCGGCTTGTTGTCATATTTACAAATTATTTACTTCAATTATTACTCTGCAATTGCACTACACTTCCATTGTGTGAGTTTTAGTTCAACAACTTATTAAAATTACGCAAAATATTAGTATTTTTTTCCCTTACAGTAGTATGGTTTTGTTGGAAAACCAAACACTACTAATAAACGTTAACATCACTGTCTGACCATGTGGATTTGGCAGTTCTAATAACAATTCGTAAACCAGTACTGTGCTATTTTAAGATTTGCATTAAGAACGCGAAAAACATTGAACTCCTTGTAATAAAGTTACTTGGTTGCAGGGAGAATAACAAGGGCTTCCGGCGTAGGACATTGCTTGCTGTTTTAAAATTTCTAAACACATGTTCATTACTCTCATACAACTACAGCGCAATATTTGTTACAACTTAAGGTACAGACGGTTATTACTAGATTTATGTATATTACGCAATTACTTATAAATATACAGATTAAGTGAATAAAATCTTATATCAAATTAGTATAATATAAATTTAAAACAATTTTACTAAAAAAAAAACTTATGATAATCAATGATAAAAGTCGACTGCTTAAAGAATATAATGGATTTATGAGCTAGTCAGAAGAAGNAAAAAACTTATGATAATCAATGATAAAAGTCGACTGCTTAAAGAATATAATGGATTTATGAGCTAGTCAGAAGAAGCGAGTGTCGCATTCCAAGGTAATGGGCCCGTTGAAGAATGCATCGACATTCCTTACTATAAACATTATGCTAAACAAAGATGGCCGCGTTCACCACAATGGAATTTTGCGGGATTTTTTACGCTAATGGATCGATTGAATATTTGAAGATATTAATGGTTGGGGAACTTTAATCGACAGAAATCCTTAAAATATGATTTTGATATGAGCAGGTGAATGGAAAATAATGTAAGAAATAAAGAGTTGTGAACTCAAGAGCGTTCGTGAGAGCAACAGTTTAAGACAATACTTTCAGGTCCAACAAATATAATATACTAATAGTCCCCAAAACGTTAGATCGCGACATTTTATCACTGTAACTCACATGAGTATTTTACTTTAGTAACCATTTTCAGTCACAGGATTATCAGAGCTCAGGAAACTCGAATTTCAAAGCTCGCCCTGACCTTTACGATGAAACCACACTTTCCATGAGTGAGTGAGCGAAGAGGTATGGGCGGCTTTTAACATCGAGGTCTTGAGAGAAGATGAGGGTTAAGCAAGGTGAGAATGGAGCAGCGCAGGAATGAGGGGGCGGGGGATATGCGCGATCTCCGAGAAAACCCGCCGACCAGCGGCATCGTCTGGCACGATTCCCACATGCAAAAGTGCGGTTAGTGACCCCACTGGGAATGGAACCCTGTTCGCCTAGGTGGAGGGGCGAGTAGTGTAATCACTTCACCACAGCAGCCACCCACACTTTCCGTCAGAGAGGTAGGAACGGGCCAACGCTTGTATGAAGGGACCATCCCAGCATCGGCCTGGAGTGATTTCGAGAAACATAAAAATTNCACACTTTCCGTCAGAGAGGTAGGAACGGGCCAACGCTTGTATGAAGGGACCATCCCAGCATCGGCCTGGAGTGATTTCGAGAAACATAAAAATTTAAATTAGGTATCGTCATGAATCAAACCCGTATCCTCTCGAATGTGAGTCAAGTTGTTTAAAACTGCACCATCTCACACGGCCAAAATAATCGTATCACTTTAAAATATGGAAGGTGTATTTTTACAAATTATGATTGAGTAAACACTTTTCTTTTAAGTTGAAAAATACAGTATTTAATTTATCTGTCTTCAAATAAGCAAATGCACGGCAGTCTTTGTCAGTTTTAACCTCCGCTCTACCCGTGAAGCTGGGAGCGCTTGGCCCATATTGGTAATTTAGGATGTATGATGGAAGCTACCAAACAGAGTGAAAAAGGCAGATGTTAGACGTGGTGTAGCCTGGATTGGAAATGGACGACCACTTCGTACACCATTCCGTTCCATCATCCCTCATGCGCTTACCCTGAAGTTGGTCTTGCAGTGGCCATCCAGCTTCCCTGCTAGTGGAGGGGTGGGGGAATATGGAGTCGATTCTACATTGTCACCTTCCATTAGCTGATCAAACGTCAATTTATTACAAACTATCTGTGGCGCATTCATTAAACGTCGCTACTGTTGGAATCGTCTACTTAGTCCTGATTGCTTGTTAACGCTTCAGGTTTTTTTGTCGGTAGCCTGACGAGGGTAGGGGTGAAGCGTATAGATTTAATTTATCTTTATTTCATCTCATAGCAAAATACGGTACAGACATCCTTGTCTTACCTGTATTTGATGCCGTTATATCGTTGTCTGAAGATATCACGTATGCGAACTCTGCAGCAACGATCATCCATAGACGTCAGTTCGCTACAGACTAGGTATAGAGAACTTACAAGTTAGTGTTTATTTAACCCTCGAACGAAATTAAAATCTACATGCTTTAAGAACCACCTTAATATGCAACTAACGATAATATTCTCCCTTTGTATGGTGAAAATTAGGTTCTTAATAACGAACTAGTAAGGAACTGGAAAGGAGTACCCGGCATTCGCCTGCAATAGTAATGCAGAAGTATTTAGGAAAACTGCAAATTCTACCACAGTGCTGCTGCTGAGATCAAACCCGCGACTTCCCAAGTGTGAAGCAGTGAGCGTGTGAATCTCCAGCAGTCTTGGAATGTAACGTCACATAATATGACAACATGACTATTAAATAGCCATCAACATAGTGATTTGTCAGTTTTGTTATTATAAAACGCTGTTTGCTCATCACTGTTATTAATATTTTTCTTAATCACAACTAATTAAATATTGGTGATCAACATTAAAGTTGTCTACAGTAATCTGGTATGCAGGTAAAGGTTTTGAAAATTGTTAAAATTAATGTATTACTGTAGATTGATTAAAGGTTAAGGGTGACTCCNTGTCTACAGTAATCTGGTATGCAGGTAAAGGTTTTGAAAATTGTTAAAATTAATGTATTACTGTAGATTGATTAACGGTTAAGGGTGACTCCTTAGTATTTGTTTTGTCTGTTTACTCGGAACTCCTACGGCTATTTGCTTTTGAACCTTATTTAAGGTATATCTCTGGTCTATTTATATTAATTTATGCAAACCGATAAAGTCGTGATTAACTTTAGTGAAATGCCAGTATTGTCGATCTCCACTTTCTTTTACAAATGGATTTTGTCCCGCACAGTGATTCGGTGAGCTTGTGTACAACATGGAATAATATTTGTCCATGTATTTTTTCGGCACGAATAAAAATTGTAAACAGTCTAGAGAAAAAAATTTCTGTGCAGTCATTGACTGTTTTCATTCCTGATCTACATAATTATGTAGTAAATAGGTTATGGAATCTTGAATAATACACTTGCAATCCATGCAGGCACATGACTCAGTTCAAAACTTGTACGAGGGTTATGTGAATTTTAGTGATAAAATTACAGCAGATGTGGTAGTTGTTTAGGCCATGTGCACGCTGAAGCATGAGCAAACACGTGCAGTCAGTAGCAAATAATAAATTGACCGGGTGTGAATTCCAGGACGGGAGTGGCACACCAATGGGCGAACAACACGTGAAATTATAACTGTGAGTGCATGGAGTGGCGGAATGCACTGGCTGAAGAACCTGCTTTATCCCAAGAAGAATCGTGTTTCAAGCCACACGAATGCTTGAGGGTCCTGCCTACCTGCAGCTAAATAAGGCGTTCGAGGCCTCGAATCATGTGAGCTCTAAAGCAAACTCTTGCTCACTCACCACTAGCCTCATCGCCTCTACGCACAATGCGCTCGAAACTGGCGTGCAGTCTTTCCGTCGGCAACTCACCTGAACGGCACTTTAAGCTAATAAAGATGTCTAAAGACCACTTTAAAGTTACCGTATAGAAAATAACAGCTAAAATTTATTCTGAAAACACCTGTTTTAGCCATTGTCACATCCAAAAATATCAATCCTAGGAGTTAAATTGCGATCTTGTTTTGAAACTCGTCCTTGCGCATGAAACGTTTCTTAAAGGATTTTCATGTTTTGGCACCACTATAGTCTATTCGCGGTACCTTTAAATGTTTTGAATGAAACCTTTGAAAACTAATATCATGAATGACACGTGTGGTCGTTTCCTAAATATGCCATGTATCACAAGCGTTTAATACTCGTGTTAACTTAAAAATGCCCTATTTTTTGGTTAAATGGAACATTACTTATATTTTATCTATAAAATATAGTATTTTAGTTATAATAAATATGAATAAAAACAGAGAGAATATAGGTGTGTTGGTAATGCCTAGTAAGTAATAATGCTGATGCACTGATTTTTCATACATTGAGTGCGCACGAATACGGTTGCGTTGTCCCTTTGGTGTAATTTTCTAGACTCGGCAAAGCATTATTTGCATAAGTCGGAGAAATAGCCTGGAAGTAGGACTTCAACAGGGCTTTAGAAAAATTTGAAGTAACTGTGAATAGACTACAGAAAATAAACAACCATTTTATAATGACGTGTTTTCTACAGTACGTAGGCACTTTATGCGCCTGCCAGGTGGAATCCTTAGCTACAAGCTCATGCATAGGATCCCGCAGAAAATCCTTGAAACTGCCGCACTGCGCCGCCGTGATGCAGTGGGAAAGTCGACGAGTTACGTCAGTACCGACGAGATTCGGCTGAAGCTGCTGCGTTATCTGATGTAATCTATCTTGACTGGCTAGTTAAAAGCTGTTATATCCGGCACCGTCTTCTCCTGCCTTCGCTCGGGTGGAAAGTACAAGAGAAGAACATTTATTCGCTACTACTTCCGACACTAAGGGATGTCTTTCAGCCCCTCCCAGGACTTCTTAATGCACACTCCGTCCCTTCGCTATATTTCTCTGGTCTTTCGTCCCCGCCCGTCCCGGATTTTGTATTGTAATTTATCAAGTTAGAGCCGCAGTTGACGGTCGTCAATATTAAAACCGTTTTACTGTTACCAAACCATGTTTCTGATTACATTATTTTATCAACTGCTCTGTTACTCAACAAGTGATATTACCAAAATTCAATACAGGCTAACAGGTAATTCACGGGTACAGACTGCACTACACGAATCTGTGATCAAAACCAAGCATAAAATATTCTTTGGTAAAACATTTTAAGGAACATTGTTTACAATAAAGTCGACATTAAAGTAGATAAAAATGACTTTATTTCACTTTAAGAACAGCATACAGAATCAGCATACAAAACGCTGAAACATCATAACAGGTGTTCGAAGTTTGCAATGCCCATAGCAATGCACTTTTACGCACGTTGGATGCATGCAGCATGCACGGAGCTTGGCCGGTGGATGCACCCATGGTCATTGCCATGTCAGAGTACCCACAGCATGTAAACTCAATGGCCTCTTTGGCACTACTGAGCTCGGCTCCTTCCCTTGCCGTATGCCGTACGACCGACACATTAGTTGCAGCATGGCGACATTACCTCACCTTTATCTAATTCGAAAACCGCATGTTTGCTACAATGGTTTTTAGACATTTCATGTAGTTTTTCTCGTAAACGAAGCGTCTTACGCATTTTTACCAAAGAGTATTGTCTACTCCTTTTTGATCACATAATCGTGTTGTACAGTCCGTATCCACGAATTTAAAGACAGGCTGTATAGTATTACGCTTAAAGTTCTACAGGCAAAAGTAAAATTCAGATCATTTTACTGAATGCTGCTGATTAAGTTGGTGCTACTGGATGCCGATAAATTCTTTAACATATCTAAACGTGTAACTTATCATGGTGTTCACAAATTCCCAAAGAAAATAAAAGGATTTCACTGCTAAATTTCCAGAAATGAGACATTTGTAGACACTGGAACACTTCCAGAAGTGAGGCCACACTTAAAATATTCAACTTTTCGTGGACTCATTGAAGACAGATCTGAGCAGTGTAAATAGTTGCGTCCTGGTGCATGGTTCCACAGAAGAATCTGGACAACAGCTATATTGAATTTTGTTTCAAACTCACGCCCTGGCGTCTTAGCTAAATGTCCTCCCTTAAATTCTAGTTACCTTGACATTCCGGGATAGTGATTTTGTAAATTCAGAAAGAATTTAAGTTTAAGATTCAAACATAGATCACCGACGTCCGAGCGCTGCTCCTTTGCAACATCAGCTAAAGTGTTAACTGATATAAAATGAATTTTATTAAATACATAAATTTCAAATAATAGACGTGTGCAATTAAATAGTTGAAGTTTTACAGCTCTACTTAATTTCCGGTTGAACTCGTTTTATTGGGCTGTTTATACCCTTATGAAGCATTTATTGATTCACTTACAAGCACTGTTACTCTCCTAATCGTCACAACAAAATGAAAACAAACTCTTGGACCGTATTTGAGAACGAGGGCAATCAAATAAGTAGCCAAACAAATATATACAGTTGATCCAACAAAATACTTTTATGATAGTCTAATTTTTTTGGCCCAACACAGAAATTTTGTTTATTCAAGCGCGTATTTCGTTCGATAAACAAAATTAATTTTGTCGCTTTTCAAGTTTTGTTTAATCAACAAAATATTTTGTTGGGGCAACTAAATATATTTTCGACCCTGTACAAACAAATATTTTGTTGGCAGTTCTCTGGGTATATCTCAGCAAATAAATGTTTTGGGAATACATATTATTACCAGGCAAGGTAGAAAAAATATTTATTTAATGTCACGATTTTTGGCTTTTATCCTATTCAAATATTCCAAGTAAGAAAATTGCGAAAATGGTTGAAAATTGCATGTTTAGGTCTTTCCTGCGTATTTTCCTTACGGGGAATGAGAAAAGTAAAAATTCGCATCAGTAGTTTGATACATTAGCTTATAACGCGTGTAATAGTATGCATATAATTTAATATTCCTGGGAGAGCATATTGCAGTCTTGGGAGGGACCGTCGCTATGCTTCCTTATGACCTGACGTTTTAGGGTTTCCTCTTAATCCGACGATCCCATCGACAAAGGTGATCTTCATTCACATCGAACATCTCTCACAGATTCTAATTTCGTAATTCAAGGACGCATTAAATATTCCTCTACGCCGTTTATTGGGGCCGCGGTGTGTAGTGGTTAGACTACTCGGCTCCAACCAAGGTGAACCAGGTTCGATTCCCGGTGGGGTCACCCTCAGACGATGCCGCTGGTCGGCGTGTTTACTCGGGGATCTCCCGTTTCCCCCGCGCTTGCATTCCGGCGCTGCTCCATACTCACATCGCTTCACCCTCATTTGCTGTCAAGAAATTAATGTTAAGAGCCGCCCAAATCTTTTCACTCACTCACTCACACCAGCCATGACATATTGCCTGCTTGAATGGCGTTATGTCGCATTACGAGGCGTCTCCGCCACGTGACTATCGGCGCGTATTTTACGTCTCTCAATCACTCGCCCGACACTCTCTGCGAGTCTCCTCGATTTGGTGTATGTATCCTGGCTCTATGAAGTTTCATATGGGCTCTGTAGGCATCGGAAACCCCGCCATGACTTCACGGACACTCTGTAGCACTCTGTAACACTCCGTAAATCAAGTGTTTCCATACAATTCGGGTTAACTGCCTTTATTGCAGGCATTAACAACCATTCAATTTTCGTCTACCTTTAGAAAACTACTATAGAGTATTTTTATCACACTGCTTGGGTAATTCATGGTAAGAAGAAAATATAAAAATGTTTTAATGACTGTTCGAGTAATTAGTTTAAATAATGTTGGATATTTGNATTCATGGTAAGAAGAAAATATAAAAATGTTTTAATGACTGTTCGAGTAATTAGTTTAAATAATGTTGGATATTTGCATTATAAGGTTGCTGAACTCTTGAAAACATATAATTTACAAAAATACCACATGCCTACTTTGGTACCAGAGGTTCTATGCCATATGAAAACGTGTGCTTCACACACACACCATTAGTCGTGCGAACCGTCTCTCAGTAGCACAGAATAGCAGTCACCAGGACACAGACGGTTACGCGCCACTGCGACTCGTCTTGTTGCATTCAGCTCGCTTTGCTCTTGCGCGCAACAGCCTCGAAAAATATGGCTTCACGAATACTAGAGTCTNCTATGCCATATGAAAACGTGTGCTTCACACACACACCATTAGTCGTGCGAACCGTCTCTCAGTAGCACAGAATAGCAGTCACCAGGACACAGACGGTTACGCGCCACTGCGACTCGTCTTGTTGCATTCAGCTCGCTTTGCTCTTGCGCGCAACAGCCTCGAAAAATATGGCTTCACGAATACTAGAGTCTCAAGGTATACCACATTCTACAAGAAAACATATCTAATTCGTCGAACATACCACAGTTTTTCCAGTACACCTCAACTATGCTGCACTCCGTGACGTAGTTGGCTGGGAATTTAACGAGGNCTCAAGGTATACCACATTCTACAAGAAAACATATCTAATTCGTCGAACATACCACAGTTTTTCCAGTACACCTCAACCATGCTGCACTCCGTGGCGTAGTTGGCTGGGAATTTTTAACGAGAGGTTTCGGGATAGATTCCTGTGCAAGGCATGGCGTTTTCTCAGATTTTTAAGTTTAAGATTAAATTGATTGTCTACAATATTTTTCCCCCTTTATAAAAACATGTATTATGAAGGTTAAATAAGATATAATCTTCTCAAGTAAACATAAGATAATCGTCGTGACTAAAATATTCCTGAAATACAGTACACATCTAATATTTCTTATTACTTAAAGCTACCAGAAACACCAGAAATAAACAACCTTCAGAACGCGTTACACTCATCGAGCATGCCACAGTACACTACAGCATGCACATTTTCATTTAGCTACATGCGTTGCAACCCAATTTGCGTCATAACGTGCCGCAACTTTCCATTTCACTTACAAGTGGATGACCGGTATGCGTATTTGGACACTTGTAGCTCCAACGTGAATTTGCTCATGCATATATATACTTGTTTAAAGAACTTCACTGTAAACAATCTAAGCAGCTGAATGCAGGCTTCATATCATTCGTAAAAGTTAGAACAGCTGCATGGTACGACATAAGATTTTAAATTTCCATTTTTGCTTAAGAAGCAAAATTTAAGACACTTAAAATTAGGCGTCGCCAAACAAAGTATTATAATTCCAAGAAAGAACATGAAATTGCGAATACCGCGAGTGTTCGTGGTCTGAAAATTGTGCAAGTTTATCGTTGCAATTTAACTAGACAATTTAAATGAGTTGATAAGAACTCTAGCGGTAAGGCTGGGTTTATACACTCCGTTTTGCTACGTACGTCTCAAAACGTACGTCTTTGTTTTAATGCGTTGTAGCATGTGCTGCGCTACCTCCACACAAATGCTACATTTCGTAGCATAGGAGAGACTTAGTGGAAATAACAACAAGCATGCCACAAATAGAAAGCTCCGAGGATTTACTTGAGTAGTTGTGACCCCAATGTAAATGCATAAGCAAAGAGGCCGAGCTAAAATTCCCACTCCACCACCTTTACACACACACACAACACACACAAGTAATAATAATAATTNTTGTGACCCCAATGTAAATGCATAAGCAAAGAGGCCGAGCTAAAATTCCCACTCCACCACCTTTACACACACACACACAACACACACAAGTAATAATAATAATTATTATTATTATTAGTACTTACAGCAATAAATAACGTGATTTAAATAAATAAGTAAGGTGATTGTTAAAATTAAAAAAAATATCTGAAATTCATGTGACTAAATTACTATTTTCCCATTTTAGCAATAGTAATAACAAAGAATAAACTTTTCAAAAGTATAACAACAATAAATATGATTTTTTTCTATTCTTTGGGTTAGAGTAAGTAACAAGTTCTTTTTTATATTATAACATTTTATATTATATAAATCAATTAACGTTAACCATTGGGTATCCACACGAAAAAATATTTTAAAATAGAAAATTACATGAATGTATGAGACATACAACAAAATTTGCGTTAATGTTTATAATTGCAAGAGTTTAGAAAGGCTGCTACCTGATTACTGTGTTTCATGAACACGCCAACAAAAACGGGGTGGCTGGATTTCCTGAGATGTGGCCCATCTACCCATCTACGGGACATCTCTCTTGCCAACGCCAGCTAGGTGTTACATCCTCTTAAAAAAAAAACGGTCGACCACAAACGCGGTAAAACTAAAATGATAACACCATATGTAGGAAAATAGCCGGAGTTAATTACAAATTTAGTCACACCATGACGAGTTGAAAGCAAGAAGAAGGAAGTAGGGAGAGTTTCGAAAATACCAGTCACTAAATAAGATATCAAGTTGCTTCACAAAACAATTGATACTAACCTGTTTCGTAATGCGGTACTTTACATTAATGTCATTAATACTTTATAAAATTATATTGACAGAAAAGAATTTAAATATGAAATTCTCAAACCAAATACAGAATATTTTATTACTAAATTCACCATTTGTTTTTATATAAAGTTATTTCAATCGGTTGACACAAAAACTTAACTAGATCAAAGTAATTGACTAACTAATTTAAAAATTAAAAAGTAACGAAATCTTTGAATGTTGCTATGTAAATAAACAAGTTTAGAGAAACAGTGACAAAAACATTGTATAAACTTGCTTTAACACATAACTGAAAAATAAAGCTAGGTGCTAGAAAAGAACACTAAGAGCTTCGCCATGAAACAAAAATAATATTCACAGAAAGGGAATACAAAGTTAAAAGAACATAGTTAAAAAAAAGCGAGTTCATAAAAACAGCACAACGTTTGTCATCCGTTGTCAATGCGTTTGCAAACGGGCGTCTTTCCGAACGTACGTATGACATTTTGGTCAATTTGTTCACGCGTTTTTAAACGTACGTCGGTAGCAGGTGGGTTGGAAATAGATTAGTTTACACTTGTTGAATAGAGATAGATCATGGATCCTGTTGTAGTTTACTTGTTGCTTATAAACACACGTAGGAGAAGGCGGTGGCAAGTTCACCCCATTAATAGTGTGCGCCTAGAAAGAAGAGTGTTTTAAACTTTATTTCATGAACTTAAAGAAGAAAGTGAAATGTTTTTGAATTACTTTTGTATGTCTCTGGCGTCATTTGATAAACTTTCGAGCAAGGTTAGATCTACTGTCAAAAAGGATACCAGCTTTATTTGTGGATTAGCCTTTGTCCCTGAGGAAATGTTAGCAATGACACTCAGGTAAGCGTAATTTTACTCATAAAACCTTATAAATGCTTTTAACTGTAATTAATTAGTCAAATAACTTTGGTTTAACTGAAATTGTATGCCAAAGAGCAATGTTTATTTATTTTTAGTTAGGAAGAATTGTAAATTCTAAGCTTGTAATTTCAAAAAAGTGGCGCAAGTTAGTGTTACTAACACTGTTAGAATAATTTATATGTTTTTGTTTGCAATGACTTTTTACACATTTAAAATCGTATAATATCCATCTGTACACACAAATACAATATTTAATGCAATTTCACAACAAAGCATTTCCAAACATATTATAAATAATTTAAAAAATATTTTATAATGTAGTCAAATTCTAAACAACGTTTTTAATGAAAAAGTATACTACGGTATAACGTCGCATAATATATAGAAGTTATGAGAATTAACAAGTATTTATAATTTACACATTGTCATTGGTTGTAATGATGATACAATAATTTTCAATCATTCTATTGTAATATATCATTATTATAATGTATTTTANTTGTCATTGGTTGTAATGATGATACAATAATTTTCAATCATTCTATTGTAATATATCATTATTATAATGTATTTTATGTGTGTTACAGTAAACAAAAGGAGAACTTATGTATGCAATTTAGTCTTCATGCTTTAAAGTAATAACAATGATCTTAATTAAACTTTGACCATAAATCATTGCACTAGAGATCTAATAGACAAAAAAATACAAACAAAAATAAAACTTCCGACTGCTAGTTCATATCAATTGTAATGAAATAATTGACTGTTGTAACATGTTAGGGCAACAACAGGACAAACATTTCACTTTAAAGTATTGTAAAACGTGTATGGTCACACAGAAAGTGATAAGTAGTAGATATAAAAATAACACACACATTTACGAACAAAATAAAAGTAACCTCCAATAAATTGGACCACATCAAACGGCCAACAATAAACATATAAATATAAATCCCAACGCGATATAGTAAAAACAATATATCATTGGCAGTTAATCATTGACAGTTCACGTGATGGGAACAGATAATGGAGTGATAAAATTATTGGAAGTATCACTGATCACAGTGTCCGTTGGTGAGGGTGAATAATAACTGCTTTGGTCAGAAGCAAGTGTGCTGTTCTCAGAAAACCTATTACTGAACGAAGTAACACTTTGAGTGCGCACCGGAGTTTTGCGTAGTTTTTGTTGATTGTTACTGGCAGTAGTCTGTATGTGTGTTCGGGCCGCTTGTTGCTGATATTCTGTTCTCATAAATGTGAGTAGACTTGACACGTGACATTGCATTGGGAAGTAAATTTGTTGGAAATCCAGATAGTTTTGTTCAGGGCCAAGGCTAAGCATTGTTGGATGGAAGTTGCGGGAATTCATGTCATCTGCGTTGGTTTGGATGTTGGGTGCTGGCAGGATTCCGTACTGTGGTTGTGATTGTGTGGTATATTTCAACATCAGTTGCAAAACGTCACTGCGAAATTTTAATTTGTCAACATCACTCATTTTTTTTCATACTGTCATCAATGATAAGAAGAAATTTAAATCATCATCTTAATGCTGTAAAACTGTATCTTGAGTTTGTGTAGATATCACATCAATATAATTTTCTAACTTATATTACAATTTCTTCTTTTTTATTCTCAAAAGCATACTAGTAGCTGGTTTATTGGATACATTCATATCCTATTGAAAATCTGGGGAAGTTTCAAGATCGCCATCAGGAGTACTTGCTTCCACTGCCGAGTTGTTGGCCAAGGAATCTTCTGTCTCGTTGTGGTTNCATCAGGAGTACTTGCTTCCACTGCCGAGTTGTTGGCCAAGGAATCTTCTGTCTCGTTGTGGTTTGGGATTGTAGTTACAAAATCCAACTGTTTTGCATACACGTATTTTTTAATATTTTTGGCTGCGTCCCCAGACTTCTTCTGTATGGCTCTGTGAGATTTCTCAAGGGCTGACAAAATACTTGGTGCGCCCTTACAATAAATTGAACCTTACTGTTCGTTCAAGAGTCTACAACTATCGTCATTGCAGGACTCGAAGGTGCATTGAGTGTGCTTTCGGTATACTCAGTAGCAAATAGCGCATTTTTCGCAAGGTGATGGCTTGTGATGTAAAAGTGGTCACAAGTATAGTCAAAGTATGTTGTGCCTTACACAAATTTGTGAGGGATACAGATGGCGTAAGATTTGAAGACACTCCTGAAATAACAGGACTGTACGACAACGACATAATCGCACCAGTAGTAAGAGGGAGGACAGCAGAGTACATGTACAGAGACAATTTTGCTGATTACTTTTTAAGTCCTATGGGCTCTGTACCATGGAAGATGAACTTCATTAGAACATTTTCAAGGAAACTGCTTTTATGAGCATCTAATAGAGGATATGCCTTGTGTAAGAGAACATTTACCTCAAAATTGTCAACATTTCTTGTATGTTGTAAAAGTTGTAACATTTCAATAAACGCTAATTGTATGGTAATTACATTACTATGTAATTCGTTTATGCTATTGAATTGTCACACGTGAGACTTGTGTATTTAACTTAAATTATGTACCCGTTTGATGTTACTTGCGCCTAAGAGTGAATTAATTGTGTTATATGCGATTTTATCACGTCAGAATATTAGTTTTTCAATTGATATTTGTGATTTAAGGCCATTTTTATGATTTATGTCATATTTGTTGTGAGATAATTATTAATTATTTTGGCTGATCTTTAATTATATGTTGTATAACAGTAGGCATTATATGGGAAGTCTATGTTTGCCAGTATTTATTCCCCTAACCATAGCGACGAATTATAATGTGTACTGGACATGGCTTAATTAGGGAAACAGTATAATTTTCCTCCTCTTATGATTACTACTCCATGGCCTTGACTTTTTCTCTGCAGCCAAAAATCTCACACTGTTACTCTGCGCCCATTTTCCCTGCCGAACCATCTCATTAACCATACATATTTATATCGTATCCTCCAATTTTCCACAAATATTTTCCTCGAAGAAAATACTTATGTGCCACTAGTTTACTCCGCATACTTTTGCGCCAACAGAGGTACTTTACTCCTCCAGTTTTCAATGTACATAAACATTTGGTACAATTTAATGTGTAANACTTTTGCGCCAACAGAGGTACTTTACTCCTCCAGTTTTCAATGTACATAAACATTTGGTACAATTTAATGTGTAATAATTTCAATTCCTTAAACATTAAAAGGGTAGTCTAGCCTCCGTTTGACGTTACGATAGCTAAATGTCGAATTTATAAGAACATTTTTGAAGTATACTGTATCATAAGTAGTCCCGTTTTATAATCCTTTGACAAAAAAATTAAAATTTTTTTTTATAAATATATATATATATAAANATCATAAGTAGTCCCGTTTTATAATCCTTTGACAAAAAAATTAAAATTTTTTTTTATAAATATATATATATATAAAGGCGATAACGACAATATTTATCGCCTTATTATGTCCTAGAATCCAGGTAGAGCGTTTCGGTGCATTAAAATTTGTTGGGGTTCCATTGGTGGGGTTTTAACAACTAAAGTACTTATTAATCTACATTTCTTGCCCAACAGACCCGAAACTAGTACGTACAACATAGCGGCAGCATGCAGTATGCAAACGGGTAAAGTACAAGTCATACTAGTAAGGTATTACTGTTACTTGCCATACAACTTGTAGGGTTCCAGTTAATCCGAAAATCCTAGAATACCCAAAGCTACTACCAGATAAGTAACTGTGTTAAAAGTAGGTTCTTATGCATACAAAAGTACTTTTCATTATCACTAGTTCTACTTACTAATTTTGTTTTTTTACAACACCTGACTTCTCGTCAAGATCAACATGGAATATCCTGCATATTGTAGTCCATGGTTATTTTGTCATGTTTCTATTCTTGTTTTCTTCGTTACTTGAATCCTACAACACTTTACGATTTTTAACGCAATCATTTAACAGTTCAACGTCCATAGAAAATTCAGCTATCGCAGTCCTAGCACTGTTTCCCGCCGTAATATGTTACCGGAAACCACAACAGCGACAGCACAGTGTCAAGATACTCTATACTGTGTACCATATAAGAAGGCCACATTCTTGACCGTTGATAATCGCCGCGCCTTTTCGTTTATGTATCCATTCGCCATCATTTGTTGTGTCAAGTATAGGCTTTGATGCGGCGAGTCAGCGCGTCCAGGAGGTGCTGCTACGTGTGGCAATTGGTGAACTGCTTGGGTGGCGCTGCATTCGTAAACAGAGCTTGGTGGACGTGTGTAGGGTCGTTCGTAAACGCTGTACACGAAATATATGTTATTTTAAAAATTATACAGAGCTCGCGGGAAAATAAAACCATTTGTATATGCGCGTAAATACGTTATTTTAAACAACAAAACTATAATAATTTTCTGGGTGTAGTTTGGGATATGGATAACAGATAGCGTGGAAGAGCATGTTGTAACAGATGGCACGCCTGTACCTTATAAGATGGCAGCACATGGTTGGAGAGAGTGGAAACTTTCGATTTTTTCGTTACATTTGGATACGGAACGTTTTATTGTGCATCTCATTTTGAATACCTGAACATTACTATTTTATCTCGAAGTTTCGTTTCTAAAACTAAAAACTGCTGTTTTATGACCACGTAAAACAAAATGTATTAATTAATCTACGAATTCTTTCTTATCCGCGTATTTTCTGCTTGTCTGATGTGCGTCGGCACTGCTCTCAGAATAGCCAACATAATGTTAACTTTTGTTTGTTCGTGCATCAGCTGATACAGGATTTTGTAAATGGCACATTGTTTGTTTTGAATACATGAATTTGCCACTCACTGACTGTCAGAATGTGGCCTTCTTATATAAAATGAACTATTCCAGTGGAGTGGAGTACGATAAAGTCGGCGTGTGGGCTGGCGAGAAGGCTAAACACNCGTACGTCTCGTGACGGATTAAAAACGCGCGTCTGCATAAACGGTCTAACGTAACTCAATGGATTTAGACAAAACGCAAGTTAATTTCGGTATGTCCGTTTAAAATACTTGAAGGATGTATTTAGCAAACGTACGTTCGAACCGAACGTACGTCATTGCATAAAATGGTTCATTTGACCCAATGTACTTAGGAACGTACGTTTTCCGACGTAAGCACCAAAACGCACTGCATTAACCCAGTCTTAGACGCAAGGTCTATACACGAAATGCGATTAGCAATTACAAACAATATATATGCTGTAACAGCACAAGGTGTTAAGGGGATGGATGTTTGACTAATATGCAGCTTTCATTTGTGTTACCAATTATCTCTGGCACCCGCATATAATTGTCCAATTTACATAATTATATTTTCTTTTTATCTTCGAATAGTGAGAACGATCAAGAACGGTTTCCATTAGAAAATCTTGCTCAAAATGTTCGCAGAAATAGTATTCAGCTGTTAGAGAAGTCTTAGATGGTCAACAATTTCTTCAGTTTTACCATCCTCTATTTTTCCAGACGTCCATGAATTTCATTGCTCGTTCTCTAGACAGGTAAACGAGAAAAATTGATTGGTTCATAACTTCGTCTATATAAGCAGGTTTTTCTAGCAGAGTTAAAAAAATCAAGCTCATTATATAGTCTGAGCTACTGTATTGGATTTTTGTAAATCACTTTCAGAGTACGTTTTGGGTCACTCGTAAAATATGATTGGTACAGCACGAACAGCGTACTTCGATATGCACTCTCTGTTCTGTCACTGAATAAGGAATTTATTTACTTTGCTGTTATAAAAAATTAACCATTGCATTCGTACGCATGGAAGGTGGTGTCGGAACAGTCGTACTGATGGTCTTTTAAATTCCAAAAAAAACATTAAAAAAATCTTTTTAAAAAATGCTTGTTTATTGAGGCATCTCAAATAAAAATTTTCAAAAGTTAATTTTAAATAAAATTCAAGATGTAGCCTTGAAGTATGAATGGCACGCATTATATATTAATGGCAGATAAAGGGAAATAAACATAACTTCAGAAATGATTGAAAGATTTTAAGTGCTGTTTATTTATTTCATGGTCGTGTTTTGCCGAACTGAAATGATAAAGCAAGAGCAAATTTACATTTTCCTATAATGGTTGCAATTTTTTTTTTTTAATTTGGATACAAGAATAATTACACAATCATAATACATTTTATGAATATGATCACTTACAGGCCAAGGTAGCCATCTATTCGGAATGTCAGAGAAATTAATAAGTGGCTGCTGCTTCTCGGCGTGTTCTGTAGAACCGTTCGCCCAAACGTAGGTTTCTAAACTAATACTCTGATACGTGTGACTTAAAGTTGTACAGGTTCTGTTAAACCAAAACACTCACCTATTCGAGTGCGTGGGTTATTTTCAATTATATAAAAATTAGTAAACTAATAATCAAAGTTTACCGCAAATTTAAAAGTAATTTATAATTTGCCTAGAAATTTCCACTCTGATTTTAAAATGTTCCCGTACTCGAACGCAGCGTTTAAATACACGTTTATATTTGTTCTACAGATGTTTTTTTTTTATCGGGAACATTATGTCCGTATTTCCTCTGTTCTATCTGTAGTTGAAACAGCTTGAGAATTTGTTCATTTATTTTTTCGATTGCCCCCTCGACGGGTGTGTTAAAGAAGTAAGTTGGAGTGAGAGGGGANTTATCGGGAACATTATGTCCGTATTTCCTCTGTTCTATCTGTAGTTGAAACAGCGTGAGAATTTGTTCATTTATTTTTTCGATTGCCCCCTCGACGGGTGTGTTAAAGAAGTAAGTTGGAGTGAGAGGGGAGGTTCAGACAAAAGATAATGCAGCTGGGTTGGGATTCGAGCGATTGTTCGCGGGGGAGGGGGTTTGATGGAGGGGAAGTCGCTAACGCGCTGCGGTTCCTAACCGCTGTCCCGGATGGACACTGATAGAGGAGAGGAAGGGGTGGTTTCGTTTTTCCCCCGGGGGAGGTTAACGGGTGTAGAAGTGGTAGGGGTTGGAGGGAGTGAGTGTCTGTTCAATTACCGCCTGGCGGTCTGCGAGACACAGCAGCAAGAAAACCGATTAAGGTCTCCGGGGTTGCCTTTTTTTTTTTGTTTTAAATTTTTGCCGACTATTTCCAATCTGCGACAACTCCGGATACGTCACAGTGCCACGCATATGTACTGGATCCCCGCAAATGAACGTTGGATGGCAAATAAATGTTCTGAACCTCGTACGCTCACACACACGCACACGCAAAACTAACAGCTGAATCAGTGCAGTCGCGATTAGCCGAGCGCATTTTGCGGCTAGGAAGATGCGAATTTGTTCTTGCAGCGTCCTAATTTACTGTATGTTAGATAAATAACCACTCGCGCATTCTTGAAATCGAGTCATTGAAGGTAAAATATTTGTTTTAATGATACTTTATTACTTATTTTTCCGAACTCTGCTTCATTAGCTACCGTTACAAACCACGATTCTTAAAACATCCTACTTGGTAAATGTAGGCGGATTTCATCCACTGTGAGCAAAAAAAACTGTGTGGTAGATTTTCCATTTCTCTATGATTAAGGGGAACATTATACAAATTTCAACTAAGGTTGAAGTTTCCGTATTATTTAAGAAAATACAAAAAAAAAAGTTTCGCTTTTTAAATAAGTAATAAATCATTCAAATAAATTTAATAATTAGTGGTAATTTTTTTTTTACGTGTAAAACGATTTTTTTCTCTTTAAGATACCCCTTTTTCCAAGGTTATGAAAATAACTGTTCAGTTAAGTTTGACAGATTGGAAAACGATAAAGATTGATACGGAACAAAACTGTCCATACTTAATTTTCTAACTCGCGTAGAGTTTACCTCTATGAAGTGGTATAGCATTGTTAGAAAAACAAACGACATCTTGACGTTTCGGAATATATGACTGAAATATCTATTTTACAATTTAAACATTTCAGACAATCAACCTTGTGCGGTTAAAAGAATTTTAACATTATATATTACTATTGACGCGTCCCGCGTCCCTAAAGACAGTTTATTCGTCAGAAGACACACTCTGGCGAAACTCACAGGTGGACGACCGCAATAAATACTAAGGGTTTTGCGGACGTGCTGGGAGAATGACGCCAGGAAGGCGCATCCGCGCCTCGCAGCCGCAAGGCATGCTATCAAATGTTCCTGCACGTGCAGACGATATCCGGAGGCAACCGAAGACACATGTGCGCGGGCACAGCTGCGTTTGCAGCTGCCAAGGGACGCCAAGCTCACACCATCGGCTGTGTCTGTCCCAGGCTGGCTACCGCAATAAACAATGAGAGCTTTTGGTGAGCGGGTGGGAATACTAGCGACACGATATCCGAAGGCAGCGGAAGACACACGTGCGCCAAACCAAGATGCCACCCAAGTGTTCCCGCACGTGCAGCAACGGAACAATAAACTTCCATGCCAGAATCAAGGGGCGATGCTGGGCCCGCCGGGCCCAAAGTGCGGATCATAGGAACATCGGACACGTGTTTCACGACTCAGGGGGACGTGGCGGTCAGCGCAGCCACGTGCAGAGAGGAGGCGAGTTTGATATGGCGAACGAGCATACGAAACCACGAGGAAACGGGAGGAACGGGGCAGTCAGCCGACGGGAATCGAGGAGTGCAGAGTGAATCCGGGACGAGACGCCAACGGCAGTCGGCCGTCGTCAATCGAGCAGTGCGGAGTGGAGCCGAGAGGAGTAGTTCGAGACCAGGCGTTGAGACGCCCACCAAGTGCCGGAGTGGTCCCAGGTCGCCAGCTGGGAGATGAACCATCGCCTCGAGACAAGCTAAGTAGTAACATACCGAAAGTGCGACGAACCTTGCTCCCCCACGGCGCAAATCTCCGCGTCAAGCCTTACGTAGCCTACGTAGAAAAAGGGGAGGGGAGAGTTGTCTCGTGTGTTCCTGTAGAAGTGACCCTGTTAAGCATAAATAAAAGTGACTTAGGGTAACTTGAAAACAAGGTGAATTTATTTGGTATATTGGACCTAGAGACAATAGTGTCGACATATTCCTACGCCCTAACACGGAGGGCTAGCATCAAGTGCTGGCGCCTTACGCCGAGAGCAGATTCCATACCTACTATCCGCCAAAGCAATAAAGAGGTATCACTATTTTCATGGTATCATTATTTCCTTTCTGGTAAAAAAAATCGTGAAATAACTTTAAATACGTTTATTTAAGTTATTATGGTCATCGATCTGAGTGGGCAATGGTTAAGAACCGTTGCACAAAGATAGAAATTGTTTTACCCGCGCATTGGATTAGGGATCTTTCAACTCATATTTTGAAAGCAAGTTCCCAACACAATTCAAGTCTGCATTCACTGCATGAAAGTTGAATTGTATAAAAGTTAAATTTATGACTGTACAAGGAAGTCTGCTTCGGCAACTGACATCGGTTCACTTTTCTTTTATAGTTGCATAACAGACTAAAGCCTCATTTTAACTCAATTGACGGATGAATACCGAAATTGAGGTGTAATCAATATTTTGTCTGCTGTGTTCAGTAAGGATAGACGATGCGATACACTTAAAGAGGAAACACGGTTATCTCGCATGGGGGAAATGTGGCGGACGTTGCCGTTGCCTGGCGGGTTTTCTGGGGTCAGTCTTGTTTCCCCCGCCCTTGCATTTTGCCAACACTCCATATTCAGCTCATTTCACCGGCGCTAAAGACCTTGCTCTTAAGAGTCGACCAAACCTCTCAGGTCAGCTCAGCTCAGCTCAGTTGACCACCAAATAACTGTAAATAACCAGATTTTCATTGCCGAAGTGACTTTGCATCTTACCTGCGGAGATAGCCCAGTAAATTACTCAAAGTTGTTAGGAATTCCTGTAGTCTCAGCCACCGTACACATTTTGATCTAAAAACTTAAAACTTGTTAGTTCTTTGCTTAGGTTGTTTTTACTATGTTTATTGAATTATTAATGAAAAATTTTCAGGCTGTGCATTAATAATTGGTTTGTACTGTGGCACGCATTCAATTCACATAAACATATGCACGTTACACAATTGTGTTTCAAACACCTAGAGCATAGTTACAAAGTAGCGATAAATAGAAGTAACTTTCAAATAATTTATTTAGTCATAAAACAGTTTACGGTTAAAACGTATAAAACACGCACTTCAAATATTTGCTATCACACACACACAATGTTCCAAAGTAACGGCCACGATGCGATGGAGACGCAACAATGGCTATTTCACTCGCGAACGTCACGTTACAGTATATTTATTGTTGTCGTGGAAAAACAGATTCATCGCAATCTCGTAACTTGCTTTGGTAGTTTTGCAGCAATGAGCATGATATATTATGGGGTTCCTAGGCAATTGGGGAGTCTTCAAAAAAGAAAGTTAAAACATTTGCGCTTTTTCGTTTTCTAATGGGTTGAATTAATAGTTTAAGTTAATTTTTTAAGGGTTTTTTATATTTATTTATCATATTATAATTTATGAACAGCCTTTTGAAGCAAAGATAGAAAAAACATTTTGTGGCGTTAATGCGCTATTAAGGAGTCTTCGAAAACAGATTGAACGCTTTTTACAGTGTTATGGGTAAAATTTCAAAATAATCGTGAATTATCTCATTGGGTTAGTGAGTTATTGAGGAGTCGTCGAAAACACATTGTACCCCTCTTCGCCCTCTTAGGGTGCCATTCTTAAACATTTCGTTTACGGTTCCACAAACTCCTCGCGTATAAGAGGGGAAGTTCTCTTAAATATCTCGTTAACCGAGCTTCAATTAATGAACGATGTCTTACAGTCCAATAATTTTTCTGAGCCCTGTGTGCGAGGCTAAAAATTGCAAATAACGTTTTTAGTTATCGTCAGTTAGGAACAAGGTTTAAACTTAAATGGATTCGCCGAAGAACACAAGCGTTGTTAAAAATATTTGTAAATTGATGTGTATGGTATTAGAGTCGGCACTAACGAAAAATCAAACATAAATGCCTATCCGAAATACAAAATATTTCGCAATTTGTCCTACATATTTTTTCGAGGCTTTATTTTCTCTACTGTGACGTAAAATTATAAAACTGATAATTCAAAATTAAAAAACTAACACGAAAACAAACACTAAAAGGCAATAACTTAAGAAAATGCATGAATAGTAATAGGAAACACTAACAATATAATTTAATGGAAATTTTGATATATAAGTGTGGTGTGCCTGGTAGTCATGTGGGTATGATAGCAGAATTCTGATATGTTTATGCATATTCAAATCCCGATCAAGAAAGATAGATTTTGAAATTTTTTGTGTTGTATTCCTTGCAACTGAAACACTACGTAACTAATATTATTTTCCTCCAAAACACTATTAGCAGCAAAACGACGAAAATCAATTAGAGATTTTAGATGGTGTTCGTGTAAAGTTCCTTCCTAGAAAATGAAGTACTCATAAACATAGAAAGATGTATGATACTAGTTCTATCCCTTGTTTCGCCGAGATTTTTTAAACATATTTACTTGGTAGTAATTAGAAATTATACTTATGCTGCATCAAACCACAATAAGAAGAGTCAATGACAGATAAATATAATTGTACCTAATTCATTAGTTTTTAAGGTAAGATTTTTAATTTTCTGTATTTTCTTCCACCCCTACATTTGTGTGAGTCAAGAACAGTATGTCACCACTTTAAAACAATTGTATCTGCCAGTGAATTGTATCTTATTTATCGGAACGATGCATAGAGAGGTTAACGAGATGCGAGTCGTTTAGGGTAGGTCAAGGCCTCTCGTTACTTTGAGTGTGCTCGCAACTGTAACCAACACGCAGAGAACTCGTTTATCGTTTAAGAATGTCGTTTGCCTGCCAAAGCAAGATGTGTACCGAATGTGGCGCGTCCCCATCGCAAAAGTGACTATAAATACTACTGGGTTTGAATTTAAAAAACCCTGCAATTAATTTTGAAGTATTTGAATAGGCTACCTTTCAGAGCTAAGTGTACAGCGATATCTCATTAGATTAATGAGTTATTCATGATTCGTGGAAAACAGTTACCCTTTTGACACTCTTAAGGGCCGCATTTGGAAAAATTCTTTCTTGAGAGAAGTCGATGGCTGTGCGTCCAAGGTTAACAAGCTAGGGAGCGATACGGGCGACACTAACACGCACGCCTAGTGACTCATCGCTCCTACGCGCAGGGCGTGCAGTGTTTCCGTCGTGGTCCTCTACTGTGCTAATTATATCTGTAACAGTGGGGTTTTATTACATGCGATGAAAGCCCGCGGATAAAACTACGCCCGTATGTTTGTACTTTTCCCATACTGCTGGAAACTGCATAGGCACGCTTTAAAAAAGCGATATTTGACCATTTTCACGAATTTGTTTCTCCATAAATATACTTATTATGATAAAAGTAAAAACATGTTTAATTTTTTTATCTTTTCCGGCAGAAAGGCATATTTCCAGAACATTTATTTCGCGAGATACGCGAATATGCGCAAAGAACGTTTTCACAGAAAATGTGTCACGGTGGACTCATCTTAAATGGTGCCTTTATCGTAAGGGGAAGCCATCCCTTAATTGTCATGTTTTGGCGTCCAGCGGTTTTGTCTGTGCGTTGATGAGTGCGTCAGTCAGTAGGGTATTTCATTTTAAACATAGAGATTACAGCTACTTCCTCAGGCTATAAATGACATGTGAATTACTCTTATCAAAATCTGTCCGCTACCTCCAATTTATTAAACCAAGGCACTGTGTGGCCTGAAAATCAAGAGTTTTCACTGTTACTTATACTTTATTAATTTTATAATGTATGTTTATCAAACAGTGCTTACTTCTTTGACAAAACAGGATAAGCTTTACATATCAATTTAAATGTGTTTTGAATGTTCTAATTTATTTTGCCTCGCGTAGGATTTAGAAGCATCTCGGATCTCTTATTTAATTCCTAGTGATTTCGGTCATGACTGTCGGAACATATATCTACTGCGGTTTTGTCCTCGACTTGTGCAGTAAGCAAAGACGTCGCCTGGAGACAGCTGTTTTCATTCNACATATATCTACTGCGGTTTTGTCCTCGACTTGTGCAGTAAGCAAAGACGTCGCCTGGAGACAGCTGTTTTCATTCGATACAGTGCTACAGAATACTTGCCCCTTCAACATGTGTATACAAATATAGAATAACTCTTAAAACGCCTTCAGTTGTGCTAGCTGTAATATGTTTACAATGCTTTCGACGCATGTTTGTAACAATATAAATGAACAGTTATTGTATGGCCGATATTCATACTTCGAGGCGGATCCATAAAGGAGATGCCTTGAAGGGCCTAAGCAATGCCATTTTTTTCATCCTATTCTGCACGTGAACTGATGTTTGCGGGAAATATAATAATTATGTACTTTTCGAAATTTATTTGTTTCTAATCAAAACCACATTTACTAAAATTATTTGTTGCTTGTTTGTGTTTTCGTGATTTCATATAGTCTTGCTGTCAGAGATACTAGAAATGTGTTTTTTTTAATTGTAACTTTTGAAACTGTTATTTATATTATGATTATATATGCGATAAGTCCGTGCAAACATTTTATGTAGTTACATGGAGGAGCCAAAAAATTGCTGCAAAAATTTGGAAAGTATTTTTTGTTTTTGTGAATTTTCTTTGTTATACATTTGTTACTGTTGAACTCAAGCCCATTCGTTTACTAGTTCTTTAAACCGGACCTGTTCATACCTGACGCAGGGTCAGCACAGACTGGATGGGGCTGATGCTAGCTGGAGCCGTTGTTTAGTCGAGATCCAGAGCTTTCCAGCGTGAAGGTTGCTTGAGATGAGTTGATCTGTGATGGAATGGAGGAGGAGGCGGGCACTGGAGTATCCTGACAATATTCTTACACTACACTATGGAAACCATTTGTGGGTCTTAAAATGAAAGAATTAAATAACCACGCAGGCGGTATCTAAGGCTAGGATTACGCCAATCTGCCGACATCAGGGCGTTTAAGTGGGACACACGTGTTTATCCTTGAGAGGAGACAAATGAGAACCTTCAAAGGAGAGGTGACGGGTTACAAAAGAACGGTTAAAAGTGGAAGGCAGCACACGAGAAATCCTACCATTCTCCACGTTCCCCTTCGTGTGAAAATCCAGGCCTAACTACGACGGTAATCGAATTAAAAGTAAAAGCTTGTTAAGTTCGTATTAATTTATATATCTGTACCCTGATTCACGTCGGGTGACTCCTGACGACTCTCCCGAAACTGAAAGCCACGATGATTGGATCGGGTGCACGCGGAATGAATTCCTACGTTTGAAATAATAGCGTAAAGCATAAAAACGAAAGAAAACACAGCAACATCAAAAACAGCGCACAGATGTCGCATCTGTTGCGGATGGAAAGGTGGGAAGCGAGCGCGAAATCCACCACCAGATAAATAAACATATAAAGGGCCATGAATAATAGAGGCATTTGTTCCACAGGTCCAAGCGGGGGAGTTGGCGTGGTAGTGGAATGTGGAGAGAGGCTAGCTAGGGGGGTGTAGGCGAAGAGGGAGATATCGCTCTCGGGTACACGTGTTCCGGCACTCGGTCTGGGCCACTGCGCGCTATGTTTCCGCGAGCCGAGGCAGGTCGCGTGCCAGGGAGTAGGGGGCGCGAGTGTTGTCAAACACGTTCCGCACAGCCGCTCACTGCGACCAATCACGCGCGAGCAAACAAGCGTGCGTCGCCCTAAGTGAGGCTCCCTGCCGCGTTCGATGATGAATAAACGCGCGGATAGCGGACCCGCGCGAAAATACAGTCGGTGCACATGGAAAAAAGCGTACCTGTTCGAAATACGCTTACGTAAAACGTCAGTACGTGAACCAAATTGTTTTAAGGTGAAACGCTGTTTATGTGTGTATACTTTATTTCCCTTATTCAATGTTTTCTTTTCTGTGTGAAGCTTAGAATGATAATGGANCGCTGTTTATGTGTGTATACTTTATTTCCCTTATTCAATGTTTTCTTTTCTGTGTGAAGCTTAGAATGATAATGGATATCCACATGTGGTTCACGCCTGAGGCAGGGTCACGTATGGGTGAGAGGAGACTGGCGCCAAGTTGAGCCGGCTGTCCTACCTGAAAAACTGACCTGTCGCTCTGGCCAACCCGAAGAATANGAGGAGACTGGCGCCAAGTTGAGCCGGCTGTCCTACCTGAAAAACTGACCTGTCGCTCTGGCCAACCCGAAGAATAGATGAAGTTAGACGAACTAGGGTGGAGACTCAGCGGAATTAAGAAAGGGACGTAGCAGGAGAGCCCTGAGGAAGCGTCCACACCGCGGCAATGTCCGTCACACTCCCCACATGAAAAACCCCAGTACGAAAATTTTCACCTCTGGGCCTGGGTTCGAACAGGGGACTTTACAAGCGGGAAATCAGTGACTAACCAAGTAAGTCAAAGCGTGGGTCCTCGCGCTATGAATACCTACCCTTAATTGTAATTTCCGCAACTGTGCAATATTAATTACAATTAATTCTAGCCTCTAGGTCTGCAGTGGTATCTAGTCAATAGTAGTATGCACCCTTGAGTTTTATTACTCACTCATCGTAACGTACATTTTATATATGAGCTGCACATTTTCTGTGTAAGCTTTCAACAAGAAGTTACAGATAACTAATAAGGTCATTTCCTCTACATTGCTGCAAGTAATTTTTAGTAATGTTCATAAAAGCTTAGATGGTAGGTAGGCATTGACGTCTCATTGACAGGAATATCATCACAGATGAAATCAGAAACATGTGAAACAAAACCAAGAAAATTAATTTACACGAGTGACTTACCCGGAATTAGAATTATGACAAACTGGTTAAATTAAGCTAATTTATAATTAACTTCATAACGGAAGTAGGATTCAGGGCATCAATTTCGGATGTAATCACCCTAATGTTTTGAATGATAGTGTTTACTAACTTGAACTATTTACACAGCCATAGTTTTGGAAATAAGCGTCTGAGCCACTAAAACACATAAGTTACCAAGGCATTACTATAACGCTACTTGTCTGAAAAATGTGATGGAAATCGGTTGATTGGTCTCCGAGATGGGGGATGAAAACATTATTTTCTTAAACGGTGCTATCTTACAAAATTTCTTATAAAGGAAGAGACTGTGCATGATGTTACTAATATATACTGTCAGCATAAAAATTTTGATTGAATTTCTTAAATTGNATAAAGGAAGAGACTGTGCATGATGTTACTAATATATACTGTCAGCATAAAAATTTTGATTGAATTTCTTAAATTGTTAAGTAAAATATGCCTAACATATGGAAATATTTATATGGTCGTTACATAATAAAACAGTGTCTCATACCTTTTAAATCATGCAACTCTACATGACTTTCTGTAGGCATGCAAAATTGAGTGGAAATTAGTTGAGTTGTTCCGGAAATATGGTAAAATCTGCAATTTGCTCACCTGAAACCATTTTGTAAAAAATCCGCCGAATTGGATTTCTGTATGCATAAATGATTCTTTCAATATACCTAAGGTTTGGTCTGTATACTAACTTCTGTTCTGAAAGATAGCTCAACAGAGACTGAGAGTTATACCACTCTTGCACAAAACATGCTGCCGCGCTCAAAATTTTCCTCATAAGTTATAACATTGTAAGTAAGAGTTTTTGACTTGGGTTTTTATCTCTTGTGGATTAATCTTATCTTTCTGCTACGAATGCTTTCATTTTCGTATAATTAGTCTATGGTTGCTTTCTTATCAGTTGCATGTTTCATGCAAAAGTGGTGTAATTCTCATTCTCTGTTGAGCATCGTTGAAAATAGAAGTAAGAATACAGACAGCGTAATTGCCTTGCACCAAACATTAGGTTTGGTATAGCAAGGCATATTAACCTAAATAATTTATATAAACATCGCCCACAACACGCGTTTATTTACATACCATACTGTAACACGACTTGCATGACATTTTGATAACAATCGGTTGATTGGTCCTCGAAATATGGCATAAAACTCCATTGTTCATGTAACGATCATCATAAATAAATAGAAAACAGAAAGGCTATGAATTAGCAGATTCTACGATTCTAATATATAAAATTTAGAAATTAAATTTATAAAAATGTTTTGTAGTTTCGTGGATATAGTACACACACAAAGCTAAAATGTTTGTATAGATNTATAGTACACACACAAAGCTAAAATGTTTGTATAGATGCAATTCGGAATATAATAGACTTACACACTTAAACCATATAAAATAATATTACCTACCCCAGGACAACAACGTCTTCGCCAAATTTGAAAGAAATAAAATTATTCTTTCCCGAGATATGACATAAAAATGGTATTATTTAATGTGGGGCTATCTTTCACAATGACGGAGAAATGAGGCTTTGCACAGGCAATTTTAATGGATATAACTGCTAGGTCAGCATACAAAATTAAGTTGAAATTGGTTTTGCAGTTTCATCGAGAAAACATTCTGAGGGAAAACGTTTATATGGCCGAAAATTTTAAAATATTTGTGCCTGACTATCTCAAAGTTTTTCAACTTACATAGACTGCCATAGTGCTACTTGTTTAAAAAATTTGGTAGTAATCTGGTTTTTTTTTCGGAGATATCGCGTAATTTTAATTTGTCATGTGATACTATTTTACNTATACAGTCAACCAACAAAGTTCCTTTGGAATAAATTACACTGGTATGACGATATGACTGACAAACAAAACTAAAACAACTAGATTACTGCCAGTTTGAAAATTATTGTCTTACATACATGAAACCTATTTATATATGTCACCAGCCGCAGTACTACTTGTTTGCCAAATTTAGTAAGAATCAGTTAATTGATTCCCGACATATTACACAAAAACATTATTATTTTATGTAAAGCTATCTTACAAAATGGCGGACAAAAGTGGCTGTTTTAGCATATGTGATGCTTGTAATAGATTATTTTATAATACAACATTTGGTAGAAATTAGTCAAATGTTGTGATAATTGTACCAAATAAACCTGAAATATTTGTACGCCCGCCATTGTAAAAATAAGCGACTCATATATTTTAATTACATATATTTACATGGCCTGTAATAGTACTACTTACGTGCCAAATTTGGCGGAAATTTCTTGAGTAGCTTTCAAAATATAACATAAAATCTTTATTTTTCCATGTGGTGCTATCTTACAAAATGGAATACCAAAAACAATAGCCACGTCTGGATTCAATGCTTACACCTTGCGCTGCCAACAGACTAAATTTGGTTTACATCGGTTGAATGGTTTCCGAGATATGACATATCACCTTTAATATTAAAATGTCCCATGTTATGAAAGTAAGCGCCCGGCGTGATCGGAATCTAACGCGCAGTCTTCGAAATAGAGAATATTATTTTATTTTTAAGCTCTTTTAATAATCTCGCTATCTACAAAACGTTAAGTTCTAAGTAATTTAGCTCAACAAAAAATGTATCGCTCCCGCGAATCTGTATCACTGTTTAAGTAAAACATTCATTTTCACCTATGTTTTTGCTATAACAAACATGCTGTTGCGTTTTTAATTTTATTGTCAAGGAACGAAGTATAAAGAAAAATGTATCTCGGTTTTTAAATCAGCCTGTTCTATAACGTTTCGTTAAAATGAAAATATAAACTATTTTTAAATTTTTTTTTAACTGGACAAATTTTATTTAAAAGAAACAACATGAATCTGGGGTGAACTTATATTTTTATGCTAAGAAATTGAAACGTTTTACATATATTTTGNTTAAAAGAAACAACATGAATCTGGGGTGAACTTATATTTTTATGCTAAGAAATTGAAACGTTTTACATATATTTTGTCATGGGGAACACGCAATTATGCATTTCTGGGAATCGAAAGACGTGGAAAGAGCCAAATAACAATTTAGTGTTACCNTCATGGGGAACACGCAATTATGCATTTCTGGGAATCGAAAGACGTGGAAAGAGCCAAATAACAATTTAGTGTTACCCAAATTCCCCCAGAAATGAAGTGAATGTGAGGTCATCAATTTGCAGTTCAGATTTTGTATAATAATCGTCTGAACGTTTGCATATGAATATTCTGCCATTTCGTAGTTCCCCTTGTTTCTGAGGAATGTTTTAATTATTTAAATCTGGTAGCAGTAACTTTCAAAATATGCTCTAGAGATTTAATTAACNTTAAAAGAAACAACATGAATCTGGGGTGAACTTATATTTTTATGCTAAGAAATTGAAACGTTTTACATATATTTTGCCATGGGGAACACGCAATTATGCATTTCTGGGAATCGAAAGACGTGGAAAGAGCCAAATAACAATTTAGTGTTACCNCCATGGGGAACACGCAATTATGCATTTCTGGGAATCGAAAGACGTGGAAAGAGCCAAATAACAATTTAGTGTTACCGAAATTCCCCCAGAAATGAAGTGAATGTGAGGTCATCAATTTGCAGTTCAGATTTTGTATAATAATCGTCTGAAAGTTTGCATATGAATATTCTGCCATTTCGTAGTTCCCCTTCTAGTTTCTGAGGAATGTTTTAATTATTTAAATCTGGTAGCAGTAACTTTCAAAATATGCTCTAGAGATTTAATTAACNAGTTTCTGAGGAATGTTTTAATTATTTAAATCTGGTAGCAGTAACTTTCAAAATATGCTCTAGAGATTTAATTAACAAAACTTTAATATGGCTGACACTACAAGAATAACAAATGTATTACTTATATTCCTCATTTGTTCCCTGTGGGCACATTTGTTTAGTGGAAATGTAATAAAAACCATGGAGAGGTTCATCCTGGAACGAAGTAGGACTCATACTGAGCTAATGCCAGGTTTTTGAAATGGCCAACCACGTTTTCCAACTGTAACTTTTGGGCCAATGTGCTGACGGCAGAAAAATAAAATAGTCGCTGTATCTCTTCTGCCTACCCTTACCCATGAATAGATACTGTTAATATGCTGCTCACCTGGCATTGTTTCAGCGTTGAAGGAAGGGGATACAGATAGGGGCGAGGAGGTAGATATTGCCACAACTGCCCTCTCAGCAACGGTAGTTTTCCAACTTTACCAAGCTCCTTTTTTTTTTAACCCCAACGTAGCACGGGTGGAACAATCCTTTCACTTCATCCCCTGGAAAACAGCTAGGGACTGTGGTGATTGGATTCCTGTCCTTGCGTGAAAAGACGGTTGTGTGTGCATGTGTGTGTGTGTGCGTGGGTGGGCGTGGCGGTGTGGGAGAGAATTGTGGTGGGAGTGGTAGCTGCATGCCCGTCTGACCTCCCCGACATCAATTCTCCAATCTGGAGTCAGGACCCTACCACCCACTGCCCGAACGTCATGACACTCCGCCCGCAGACCAGCAGCAAGATTTCTACTGGGCGAGACCAGTTTTTACCATCGAGCATTCGTCCCGCAGTCTTGCACTAGCCTTACTACCGTGACGAACACGGCCAGGAGGAAGAATATGTACCTATGAAGGAAAAAATTTGTAGGGAAGTGTACCCGAGGGCAAGAGGACGCCGCCTACGGTTAAACTAACAATATACAATATTAAAGAAGCGTCAGAAATGGTATCAGGATTTAAACNAAGAGGACGCCGCCTACGGTTAAACTAACAATATACAATATTAAAGAAGCGTCAGAAATGGTATCAGGATTTAAACTGATTTTCTTTTTCATACATATACTGCTCAGTATCTTAATTTACGGTATAAATTAAAAGTTGCAAGGATATACAGAGTGAGTATAAAAGAATACCCAAACTTTGAAGGTCTATAATATTAAAACCAAAATACTTTCAACCTTGATTGACCATTCAAATGAACCATGGAACCGTGAATTTTGTTTACCNAAATGAACCATGGAACCGTGAATTTTGTTTACCATACATTTATAAATGTTCAATGTTACCACCGCGAGCGACCCGAACGACATCTGCGCGATAATCAAACTCGTTCCACACTCTTGTCAGCATGTCCGGTGTTACGGTTTGTATGGCGTCCAAAGTTGGGGTATTCTTTTATACTCAGTCTGTACTTTGGTAACGTAATGTTTATTGTTAACATTATTTTCTTAGGAGTCTCTTATATTCAATTGAAATATCGCTATTAGCTATGTTAGAAAAAAATTATACGTGAAATCATTTAATAAATACCATGTGCTTGATAGAAAATCATTTGTTTATTTTGGCAAAAGAAAGGCAGTAAGTATTTATTTCATTTTCATAAATGCGCACAACTAAATGGTAAAATCGTTATTTTATAAAACAAACAAAAAACTAAAATTTTTTTTTCGTTTTTTATGTCTTAAAATATATTGTATGCGCAAGCATATTTTTGTAGTTCAACTTAGTTGAAGCAATGTACACGATACTTTATGTGCTGAAAACGATTGAATACCACATTTATTTAGACAAAACATGGTCTGATGAACCATAATTTTTTTAACCAGTAAAATTACTGGTGTATTTTATAGAATTTTGCATTTTTATTTGGGCATATTTATGTTTGAACTGAGAAACAGAAGGGATGGTTTTTTTTTTATAGATTTTTAAAGAGCCCGTGTTACCACTTTCATAAATATTTTTATTTTGCAGAAATAATTAATTAACACCTTTTAACCTATTTTGAAGAAAATGTTATCATTCCTAAGTTGATAATAATGACTGAGATTTAAATATATATATATATATAAGTTCAGGTGCTATTTCTTAGTTAAAAGTGTTATTTTTAAAAATTTGAGTTTAATAAATTAGAGGCTGTTGCAGATTTCCCTTACACATAAAATCAAAAAGTAAAACATTTTTAATGATACGACTTCTTTAATTCCAATAACTCAGATCTAATATTTCAGAATCTTCTTGATAGGGTATGATAAAGAATTCCTTTTGCATACAGCTACAGCTTTTATGTATGCCTTTCTACTACTGTTGTATGTAGNGTAGGGTATGATAAAGAATTCCTTTTGCATACAGCTACAGCTTTTATGTATGCCTTTCTACTACTGTTGTATGTAGCTACTGCTAAATTCATTACCAAATCACAGGTACTAAGGTTCTCAGATATTTACCATAAATAGCATTGTAAATTTTAATACCTATAATAATAACAGTTAAATGAAAAGTAACAAGTAAACGTTGGCAAATATAGTTTATTTGTAGTTACACTCGATTTTGTTTNTAATAACAGTTAAATGAAAAGTAACAAGTAAACGTTGGCAAATATAGTTTATTTGTAGTTACACTCGATTTTGTTTACATGCGGAAATAACCAGAGTGCAAGAATGCCGGAATTTTTCTCTCCGATGGAATGCACTATTTGATTCAATAACGAAAATAAGAGAATGCGGTGGCGGTATAAAATTCTTCGTAAATGCGACATTTTTGTGGTCCAGATCATGCGTACAAAACACACTCAAAGTGTTTGTTTTGCAAATTTTCTACGCTTTAAAAAGCAGTTATAGTGCCTAATTTTCCCCCTCCGCCTTCGAGATAAAGATTTCATGGCATCTAACACTACATATATTTGCATTAAAAATAAGAATGATTGGTTTGCGTAACAATATGCATATTTCTTTGAAGATCCTAAAAAGTGGCACGGACGGCTACTGGCACTGTATTACATCTACATGTTAACAAATGGATGACTGGTATTGAGAAATCTAAGAATTCCTATAGAAATATTATTTCGTCCCCTTTAAATCCCCCTTCCCTTTTTTACCACCAACATGACTTGCTACAGAAGGTGTCTTCCATTTTCCCTTCCCTTCATTTTTCACTGTTTAAAATTCTGACNGACCAGCAGCAAGATTTCTACTGGGCGAGACCAGTTTTTACCATCGAGCATTCGTCCCGCAGTCTCGCACTTGCCTTACTACCGTGACGAACACGGCCAGGAGGAAGAATATGTACCTATGAAGGAAAAACTTTGTAGGGAAGTGTACCCGAGGGCAAGAGGGCGCCGCCTACGGTTAAACTAACAATATACAATATTAAAGAAGCGTCAGAAATGGTATCAGGATTTAAACCGATTTACTTTTTCATACATATAGTGCTCAGTTTCTTAATTTACGGTATAAATTAAAAGTTGCAAGGATATACAGAGTGAGTATAAAAGAATACCCCAACTTTGAAGGTCTATAATATTAAAACCAAAATACCTTCAACCTTGATTGACCATTCAAATGAACCGTGGAACCGTGAATTTGGTTTACTATACATTTATAAATGTTCAATGTTACCACCGCGAGCGACCCGAACGACATCTGCGCGATAATCAAACTCGTTCCACACTCTTGTCAGCATGTCCGGTGTTACGGTTTGTATGGCGTCCAAAGTTGGGGTATTCTTTTATACTCAGTCTGTACTTTGGTAACGTTATGTTTATTGCTAACATTATTTTCTTAGGAGTCTCTTATATTCAATTGAAATATTGCTATTGGCTATGTTAGAAAAAAATTATACGTGAAATCATTTAATAAATACCATGTGCTTGATAAAAATTCATTTGTCTATTTTGGCAAAAGAAAGGCAGTAAGTATTTATTTCATTTGCATAAATGCACACAACTAAATGATAAAATCGTTATTTTATAAAACAAACAAAAAACTAAAGAAAATTTTTCGTTTTTTATGTCTTAAAATATATTGTATGCGCAAGCATATTTTCGTAGTTCAACTTAGTTGAAGCAATGTACACGATACTTTATGTGCTGAAAACGATTGAATACCACATTTATTTAGACAAAACATGGTCTGATGAACCATAATTTTTTTAACCAGTAAAATTACTGGTGTATTTTATAGAATTTTGCATTTTTATTTGGGCATATTTATGTTTGAACTGAGAAACAGAAGGGATGGTTTTTTTTTTATAGATTTTTAAAGAGCCCGTGTTACCACTTTCATAAATATTTTTATTTTGCAGAAATAATTAATTAACACCTTTTAACCTATTTTGAAGAAAATGTTATCATTCCTAAGTTGATAATAATGACTGAGATTTAAATATATATATATATATAAGTTCAGGTGCTATTTCTTAGTTAAAAGTGTTATTTTTTAAAAATATCAGTTTAATAAATTAGAGGCTGTTGCAGATTTCCCTTACACATAAAATCAAAAAGGAAAACATTTTTAATGATACGACTTCTTTAATTCCAATAACTCAGATCTAATATTTCAGAATCTTCTTGGTAGGGTATGATAAAGAATTCCTTTTGCATACAGCTACAGCTTTTATGTATGCCTTTCTACTACTGTTGTATGTAGCTACTGCTAAATTCATTACCAAATCACAGGTACTAAGGTTCTCAGATATTTACCATAAATAGCATTGTAAATTTTAATACCTATAATAATAACAGTTAAATGAAAAGTAACAAGTAAACGTTGGCAAATATAGTTTATTTGTAGTTACACTCGATTTTGTTTCCATGTGGAAATAACCAGAGTGCTAGAATGCCGGAATTTTTCTCTCCGATGGAATGCACTATTCGATTCAATAACGAAAATCAGAGAATGCGGTGGCAGTATAAAATTCTTCGTAAATGCGACATTTTTGTGGCCCAGATGATGCGCACAAAACACACTCAAAGTGTTTGTTTTGCAAATTTTCTGCGCTTTAAAAAGCAGTTATAGTGCCTAATTTTCCCCGTCCGCCTTCGAGATAAAGATTTCATGGCATCTAACACTACATATATTTGCAAATTTTTATTCTTACTAACCAAACCGTAACAATATGCATATTTCTTTGAAGATCCTAAAAAGTGGCACGGACGGCCACTGGCACTGTATTACATCTACATGTTAACAAATGGATGACTGGTATTGAGAAATGTTTTTACTCCAGTAGATAACAGTCCACATAAAACATAATTTGGATCTAAGAATTCCTATAGAAAGATTATTTCGTCCCCTTTAAATCCCCCTTCCCTTTTTTCCCACCAACATGACTTGCTACAGAAGGTGTCTTCCATTTTCCCTTCCCTTCATTTTTCACTGTTTCAAATTCTGACNCCCACCAACATGACTTGCTACAGAAGGTGTCTTCCATTTTCCCTTCCCTTCATTTTTCACTGTTTCAAATTCTGACTGAGTCTTGAACGTTTGTTTGTGACTTATTTAAATGCTCAATTACTATTAGCATTCAGGAATTATTGAAAGACGCGTAAGGGTGTGTGATAAACTAGGCTCAAAAGCCGCACGTTTGGAATTTCTTTTAATCAACAAAATGCTGTGTAGAATGTGCTGTCCGTTTACGGATATTGATTGAAACTTAAGTAAAATAAAATATACTTTTATCCAGCAAGTTGATGCTGTAGAACAAACGAGCGAATTTCATTTCCCGGCACATCTGATAACTACCCCGTGCTGTACGCCTGGGCTTTCTCGGCGAGGTGAAGTCTTCATTCGGCGGAGGTCGTCAGCAACTCCCGGCGTCTTTATGAGGCACGCGAGGCATTTCCTCTCCCTCTGTCCCTCCTCTCTTCCACCCTCTTTGAGGCCTGCACACCCCTGCAGAGAAGAACAACCACCCCCGTCCCTGTGGTTACGACTTATTCATGGACAATAAACTATGGGAATAATATCGCTTTATGACAAGCGAATAGCTATGGCCCCTGGAATGTGTACGCTTACCTGCGGTGTGTGGCAACTTTATTGGGTCGTGATTTATTGCCGTCCGTCGGCACGACAGGCTTCCATCTCCAGGCAGCGCCGATCGTCCTGGCTGTGCGGGAGTGGATTTAGAAAATGCGCCATTCCTGACCTCNGGCTTCCATCTCCAGGCAGCGCCGATCGTCCTGGCTGTGCGGGAGTGGATTTAGAAAATGCGCCATTCCTGACCTCCCGTCTAGGAAATGTTCAGGATTTTATACCGACTGCTGCAATCCTAATTCTGTCGTGTGTATAAACGAGAAAAAGAATAGAAATGAATTTAAATTACCATTTTGTGTCCTTGTAAATCCATGCAAGTAGACGTAGAGATATTACTGCAGATGGAATAAATGGAAACCATCTAATTCAAGGATTTGTGAAATAAGTTACTGCGTTATTATAGTTTAAGTTGGAAATGTTTAGTGTGCCTGTATCTAAATCTTATTATTAACTATTCAGCTGCTCTGGGAAACAAGACGGGGACCACAGTTGAACTTAATGCTGTATCACATTCGCAGGCTATCGACGTGCATAATAGCACAATCGGCAAGGTGCTTGATTTTCTTAGTTTATTTTAAGGTGTGCTAAGCCGATGTTATTTGACAAAAATTCAGGAGCAGCCTTAAATAAAAAAATATGCAAGAATTACCTTATTTTCAGAATTTATTTTTAAATTGTGAAAACATTTACTAATTCGAATTTATATACGTATTGAGTAGCTTTCTGCATATTCTTTCAGTGCGAATTATCTCATGTCTGTACGTAAGATAGTTTTCATTATTTGTACATTTATAAAACAGTAAATATGTAATTTTGACATGTATTCATGCGAAGACTATGCGCTCATAAATGTTTTTAAGAAAGAGTTATCACTAATAATGTCTAAAAGATGAAAAGTATTTGGTGCAAATACATGATAACCAATTTTTTCGTGGCCAACGCTCTTAATCAGTATTGTAATTTGTTTATAAAAATCCTCTCTAAACCTGTTATGTGAGCACTCAAACATGCAAGGTGCTTCAAGTGGTATTTATTCCCTAAGCCTCTAAGGAGTATAAGAGTGACGTATGAAGTAGCACTGCACCCCACTGTACACACGCAGAGTTCATTAAAAAAGAATTATAGTCGCTACCACAATTGCCAAAAACGTACGATTTATGATTCGCATGAAAAAGGAGGCACATATTTTTTTAACAGTATTTTTTTTTCTATAATTAACTTCATTAATAGTTTTTTAATGTATTAATGATAGTCAATGTTTAATAAAAATTTAAGCATATTTCCATTTATAATCCTTTAAAAAGTAGGTTTTGCAAAAAACTCTTTACCACGCCAAATAAAAATTTAATTACTATAATTGTATGTAACAAAATATATAATTATATTTATAAATATATTAATAATTAATTAATTTTACCTACTAAAATAATTTTTTAACTAAAATAAATGTCCATAAAATAATGAATGAAATTTTTTTTTACCATAAATATATTTTTTAAACAGCTACAGTCGAATGCACACACCTATAAGCACCCCTTTTTATCTCAAAAAGTGCTAGTCGGTTTTTCAAAATAATAACTCGCTGAACTCGCCGCTTAATAACATGTTAAGCTATTCGGAGAAATTAGTATTTTTTCATTTAAAAAACAAGATTGATATGGTTACCTCAGTACTTAATTACATCTCGGAATATACATAAGTATACGGAGTCTTATGAGCCCCATAATACCATTTATGAATTCGAAATCAAAATTTCGATAGCTTCAGCGGTACGGAAGATATTTGGGGTGAACATATTAGCTGAATGATCCTGCATTTACAATATGTGCGTATATATATATATATATAATATCCATATGCCTTAATGGAGTAATGAGATAATGCAGTATTTTGATACTATTTTGGCAAACGTAATTACTAAAATATTTATGGTATTAATTTGATTGCAACACGATTTCAATTGAAGCGAAAATGTACAAGTAAATCCTTAATTGCAAAAAGTAAATGTTTGAAATAAACACAACATGAGACAATACATTCACACACAATGCCAAAGGCAAAGTTAATACACCAGTTGGCCTACAACCGCACAATGAAATATATAATTATTTTTAACCAAAATGTTTATATCTGTCTCAGCGCAATGAACATGGTGTCCTTTAAATTATATTTTAAAACAAATAACATTTCTAAATAATAAATTTCAAAAAGTTGAGAAGTGAAAACGTTTTTGAACTTGTTATATTTTCTTACTTACTGAATGTCTAATTACCGTAATTTTTAAGAAGATTATATTTCATCTATCTGATATGATAATTCTCAGTAATATTTTTTTACACAGCCTTTTTATGATATGCAAAGGGAAACATTATTTTGTACCAATGTGTTGTAATTTATTGAAAAGTAATTGAATTTTTCAGTTTTTCATTCCAACTCTGTGTCAAATACTACAGAAGGCGGTAAATTGGACATGTCTACTTTATGAATTAATTACAAACTTTGAAGTTTCTTCCGCAAACAATGGGATATGTACTTAACATTATATTTGCATTATTATTACTATTTATAATATTGTGGGGGCCTTGTAAACAATCTACAAAAATGTTACTTTTTAATTCCTTACTACTTTGAACATATTAAAGAAGTCTTTTTCGAAATTAGCAGTACTCTCAATTGAGCAACACCATAATTTAATATATGTAAGCACATGGTACACATGTTAGTTTTTTAAGTAGCTTCATTAAAACAATAATACTACAGATCTTGAAGTTGCTCAATTGTCCATAATGTGTATAAGGTGTATGTAATATAGCCCAAAAAGGAAGCCCACAATATAAGCCTGTTGACTTTGAGCGCGAGAATTAGAAAGCTAACATATAATTGATCATATCCAAAGGAAAAATCAGTTTTTTTCGTGATCCCAATATGATTGACAGTCATCCCATAGTCAGATGACAAGCTTAAAGGTAGTGTGGACGTGTGCTTGGAAGAGCTAACAATCTCTGTGAAAATGGTGTGCTTGCTAGGCAATAATTTTACGAAATAAGAGTTGAAAATCAATTTATTCTGAGTTACCGGCATCTATATAAACCCACACACACTCGAAAACACAGACACAAACCAATAACATTTCAATATTTAATCTTATCAAACACCTAAATAAAAATAAACGGTATATTCTTCTAATGAATAGCCACACTAAAATATTTAAGTCGTGTCTCACTAACTTCAAACATAATTTAATGATAAGCAAACATTTAAATTTTAGTTTACTCTACTGANATTTAAGTCGTGTCTCACTAACTTCAAACATAATTTAATGATAAGCAAACATTTAAATTTTAGTTTACTCTACTGAGCTCTTCCTAAATAGCTTTGTAACCCATGATTATTTAAGAGATTCAAATGGACAGGTTTCGAGAAACAAACTCCCTTCGAACAGAGTTCAACCGAAGTGATACAAGCCGAGGAGAAATGGGCTGAAAACAAATACGGAGAATGGTAACGAATGGCAACGAGCCGTAAAACAAGATGGAAACCGCTGTAAAGTTTTATCCAAGCTCATGTTTTTACATGAGCCGGTTTCGTGGAACGAGGTTCGAGAAAGTTAAAGGAAGTAACACGCTTACATTTTGGAACTAGGGACGGGGACAAAACTCTACGGAGAATACTAACACCTTGCGTTACATTCTCGACATCATANTACATTTTGGAACTAGGGACGGGGACAAAACTCTACGGAGAATACTAACACCTTGCGTTACATTCTCGACATCATAGTTTACACGCAAAGAGAAATATTATGTTATTTGAAATATTATGTTATTTTAATGGACTCTGGCAATGAAAATTTTATTAAGAGACTGTAGATGCATATTAAGCAAAATATAAAAATTATAATTGTATAAACCACAACAAAAAAAAAACGTGCCTTATATTTTATAGTAAAGTTTTTAACTGTAACAAATTAAAAAACTTTCGTGTGAGAGAACAATGAATTTATTTGATATTTATACAACCCAGTAACACTAACGTCAAAACGAAACTTTTATCTATTAACTAAATTGCAATCAACACAATATAGGTTGTATAAAATATATTCGTCCGATTTTAAAACGCTATATCTTTAAAATAAATGAACAAAGAACCATACAGTAAAGAGTGAAATACATGCCTGGAAATAAATTTTTGCTTACAGATATCACAAATGCTCAATATGCCGGTCTTTCCTTCTCCCCCCGTCAGAAAGGGCTATGAATAACCTGGGTGCCTACTAGGTGCTCGGTTAAGCCCGTAGACTAAAGATGAGGTAGACTGCTTATTCGTCTTCTTCGCATGCACCTAATATTGACATTCCCCAAAGGAACATCATCTGTAAAAGTCACATGGTAAACAGTGCTGGAAGTGCTTGTTTATATCTTAATTTTTAAATGAAAAGCACAATTATTAGAATAAAATACTTTTAATAATTTAACTTTAATCAAATTGCGTTACAAATTGGTTAGAGGAAGTATACATATATCTCAAACATTTGTCTACAAATCAGCTTTCTAACCTTAAATCCAATCCATGCCTTTTTGTTTGATGTGTTGGCAGGAAATCAGTTCAATGTTGTGACACGGAGATTGGTTGTGCGCAGCCAGCGAGATCGGTCTACTTCATATTTAGTCTATGGTTGAGCCATGTCAGTGTCCCACACGCCAGCGAGCATGTCCGTTCACTGCTAGGAGAGGATTGAAATGTTTCACTTGGTTGGCGCTAGATACCTCCCTGATGCGTAGACGGTTAGTAGCCAGCAGGCGAGCTCCCTTCAGTATGCGTCAGGATGACGACTCCACAGCAGAAGACATTTCGTCTTCTCCAGTTCAACAATTGCAAGTCCTTGACAACTGCGCAGCGTGATTTTAGACGCGAGTACGGCACTGCACCCACTACTGCTCAGAGCATCCGACGTTGGCACGACCAGTTTCCGACGATGACATTGGGTGCATCCGGAGGAGTTTAGTAAGAAGTCCACAAAAGTCTGCTCGTCGTGCCAGCCGAGAGCTACTCATTCCCAATACGACTGCCCAGCGTGCGTGCTTTGCGACGGCGTTTGTTATTCAAACCAGACAGATTTAACTCGTGCACGCACTACGGCAAAACGACAAAAAACGACTTGTGGCGTTTTGTACATTCGTTATCGAAAAGGAAATGGAACATGACACTTTACTTTCACGCTGAGTGTTCAGTAACGAGGCTACGATTCATCTCAGTGGTACGGTGAACCGCCACAACGTACGGATAAGAGGATTACAGTAGCCAAATGCCGTGGTCGAGCACGAGAGAGACTCTCCTCAAGAGAAAATGTTCTGCGCCGTTTCCCGAGAACAGGTTTATGGTCCATTATTTTCTCTTGACATAACTGTCACGGGATTCCCATACCTACAATTGTTGCAGAACTGGCTTTTCCCGCAGTTACAGTCAGACTCCGCTGATTTCATTTCCATTATGACAGAGAACCACCACACTGGCACTTGCAAGTTGGAACATTCTTGAACAACCAGCTTCCACGTCTATGTATCAGCCGTCAGAAACCTACTCATTTGGCATTGTAACACTAGCCACCAAGGTCGCCCGATCTCACTGTCTGTGATTTTTTTCTTGTGGGAGTTAGTGAATGATTTAGTTTATGTGCCGCCCCTTCCTACAATGGATGAACTTCAAAATTGTATAAAAACAGCAGTGGCTGCAGTAACACCAGACAAGCTCGCTAAAGTTTGGGACGACTTTGACTACCGTGTAAATGTATGCCGTGCGTCTGCAGGAGGCACATTGAGTATTTGCGATAATTATAAGCAAAACTTAATTGTCAGACATGCGTTTCACTATCTACCACGCCGTACTCCGTAACATAGCTTAAAATGTCTGGCCTGTTTAATTGATATGAATATTTTGAAATGCTGCCTGTATACCAGATTTTTGTCTTTATATAAATACCAAATAACAGAAAGTAAAGGCTATTTAAAAAAAAAAACCTATCAAAGAAAAGAAGAGAAAACTCCACGTAGTAATAAATTTATAATTCCGTGAAAGAAAATTCATGACACGAAAACGAAAATGTTCTGCTTAAGTGGTGAACCTCGTCTGTTGAAGCTATTTAGTTTAGCCACTACACTAGGGCCCTTTTTCAAATGGGGAGTTGTAAAAGAGTAAAGTATATCGCGTATCTGTAAAAGGAAGAACAGAAAATGTTGACAGTACTACGGCGCCGCCCAGCTGACATTTTTAACTNGTGAAAGAAAATTCATGACACGAAAACGAAAATGTTCTGCTTAAGTGGTGAACCTCGTCTGTTGAAGCTATTTAGTTTAGCCACTACACTAGGGCCCTTTTTCAAATGGGGAGTTGTAAAAGAGTAAAGTATATCGCGTATCTGTAAAAGGAAGAACAGAAAATGTTGACAGTACTACGGCGCCGCCCAGCTGACATTTTTAACTGCAGGGAGGCAATCCCGGCTTCACTTTGATGTTCCCGCAGGAGAAATTCCGGCGATCAGGCCGACGCACCGCACACGCACGAGAGGAAAAGAAATTCCAGCCACGTATTAGGTGAAGCGTTTTCTATTCACCCTTCGTATAAACGGTTTCCGACGAGCCTTTAGCGATTCCTTCAGCCGTCCGCTACAATTCTCGTCACGCTCCTTTACAGCGCCGGCCAAGGAAGGTAAGAGTTTACTGCTACAGGATTTCTAATAAGCTGAGTGCGCGATTCAAAATCGGTGACCGCAAAGTGAATTCTACTGACTCACGTCCCTCCCACTGCTGCACTCATATTTGACTCGAACGTAGTTTGTTAGGGCCTTGACTATGCGCGCGCGGAGCCCTCAGGGGAAAAGGAGTTACACGACTTGCTCCCCCGCCCCCCTCTCTCAAACTCTTTCCGAAGAGTTGGCACCCCTGAAACGTGGCCGGGATAGAGAGGACGGGGCGACATTGCCCCCTTAGTTGGGAAAGCGAGTGAAAAATTGGAGCGGAGAAGGAAATAAAAATAGAAACCTTTTCATCCTTATCAGGGAGTCAACATTCCGCTTTGGACCATTCAGGAGTGTTCCTAATTGGTTGTCGTTTGAAAAAGATTTAATGTTCCTGGATATTACCCTACAGATAAATTTTTTCCCCCTCAAATCAACTGCTGAGAAATATTTAATATTAAGTGGTAGCAATTTCACTCACTTTACTGGTGAAAATCTGTGATTTTATTCTTTAGTTAGGCGGCGTAAAAAAAAAAAATATATGTATATACCTATTTGCTTAAAACGTAATAAAATGTCAATATTCTTCATTTTATTTAATAGTATTAATGGAAAAGGTAGATTTCATAAAATAAAGAAAAATATTAGTTACTGTATTTAATGACTCCACTAGCTGATTAAATACATACCATTTTAAGCAATTTCCTAATTTCCCATGACTTTCCGCATGAAAACAAAATAAAAGTAATTTTAAGAAATTATGGACCTATATTAAATCAATAAGTTAAAAAGAATATGAACATTCACAACTTCGCTCACATGTGTAACACGGACCTCTACTTATGACGTAACTGGTATCTTTAAAGCACAAAACACGTCACTTCGTCGTGATGTCTTCTAAACAGACTTAAAGACTGAGGAAATAAGAATAAAAACAAAATATTTATTTCCTTTCGTACAACCTGGTTAATGGAAATCTTAATCAAATGGTTACAAATGGGACATTCAAAATAACTACTTATTTCAGCATTCATCTTGAAAAATGTTGAAAAGTCGTTTAGAAAAACTATTCCAGGCAGCCCCTCGGTATCAACCCACATCTTCTTCAGCGCGTCAGGCTTGATGCGGAACAATATACCTACACTTTGCCCTATGCGTATACAGTACCCACTGCACACACGGAGGTGAATAAAATATAAGATGCGCGTTCACTAGTTTCCAATAAGAAGTTCGTATCTTAGGCTCGGGCATGACGTAACTTGCAAACTGTTGGCAGCCGCCGCAGAGTTCTCGTATGCCACCAAATGGCCGTGTTGCCACGTATCTGGGAACTCAGTTCCCATTACCATGACGTAACTTGCAAACTGTTGGCAGCCGCCGCAGAGTTCTCGTATGCCACCAGATGACCGTTATGCCACGTATCTGGGAACTAAGTTCCCATTACTCCTCGACGTTGTTCGTACATTATTATCTGCATCCCGGCCGACTTGGTTCCCATCTCAAAGGCGCCGGCACGCCCAAGTGTGTCTTTTTCTTGGGCTCAGGATCCGAAGTTAAGCTGTAACTTGATGTTGCCATAATTAAAAGAAGAAAAACCCCGTTTATGTGTATCGGAAGAGTGGAAGGGGATTGATATCTGTGTTGGAGACTGGCGTCACGTGGTATAATAATCTATCTGACCTGCCATAGTGTTGTCGGCAAGTGGCTATAGTTTAATTTAAGTGAAGTGTGTAAGTGAAGTTCGTACGATCACAATAGTCGCTCACAATAAATCTATCACAATATATATAACGTGGCACTTTGAAGGTGCTCCAGTCAAAGATCAGGCCATACGCTACAGAGGACCTTATTATCATTTGCTGTTGACACGGATTTTATTTCAACCGTCACGGTACCGACGTTAAAGAAATGCTAACGTCGAGAACTTCGCAAGCTTCATGAGCAACCGCCAAAATGCGTATATTTTTCACTTTCCCATCCGTGACGTTGCCTGACTCCCTCAAAAAATAGCAGATGATTTGGCGATACACAGATCTCCAGCCAGCCTTCATTTATGAGTAGACTGTACATCTATACCGATCATGTATGGTTGGTTTTACTGTTAAATTGGCATTTCCGAAAGCTTTTCCTGCCTGATGTTGCGTTAAAATTCTAAGGCGCAAAAAAAACTATATATTTGCTATTTTTCAGATATGTTTTACATTTTCGTGAAATCGTAGTAATCAATAGCCCTACTTAATGCCAAAATAACGGTAAAAGTATTTTTTTTAAAATAAAACCTACTTATTTGTGGGAATTTTTTATTCCTATCTTGTACCGGACAAATTTCGAACTGGTAAAAAAACTGTTATTTTCGGCTAAAGCTCATATAAATTTTTAGTGTCAACAGAATGCTATAAAGAAATTTCTCAAAAAGTTTTCATATTGTTTAATTTAGCTTTACTTAAATTTTTACGACAAAATTCTAATCGAAAATGAAATAAGAATCCTAACTTGATAACAGGCGAACCAACTGTTATGCATTTGGAAGAAATCGAAAATATTTCTAGGGGATATTGCAATTATTTTAAGAAAAATTTGAGCTGATATTTAATTAACAGTACCATTCTAACTTAACTGCAAAACATACGCTCTCTTAAAACCATTTAAATAGGCCCAGGCTTTTGAACGCCGGTAAATATACGTCGTGATACATCATGTGATACATCACGTTATACATCATGTGATACATCACGTGATACATCACGTAATACAATGTGTAATTAATTGGTAGGTAAGTAGAGCTTAACACTTCGGTGACAAGCGGGCTATAATGGTCTTATGATTTACATGTAGTAAAATTTTAAAATGCATTGTCTGCAAGTACCACGCTAAGACGCAGAAAAGGTTTTATATAGTTCTCCGCCAAAATTACTCTAAATGCTCTAGTCAATGTTAACTGCAAAACTTATAATTACACAAGGGAATGTTTTCCTACAGGTTGAATTTTAAAGGACTCAGAAGGCAGGGATTCCGCTATCTGCTTGTATCAACAGGCGCTTGTAGCTGGCAATGAGGTGATTCTGGTGTTGATTTCACAAACTCTTTTCTTTCCTCTCCCTTAATATACCGAACGAGAACTGTTAGAGATGTCAGATATTCTGGAAGGGTCTCTTAGCGACCGTGCAAGTTCCAATCATGATAGTCCAGGTTCGAATACCAGGTGCAACGTGGCCGACGTTTCCAATAACTTTCAATTTTTCTTGGGCTGCTGCTATTGTTAAAGCGTGACTGTAACGTGACGAGAAAGAGAAGACCAGAACGATTATGACTCGCGTATAAATAATTTCGTTAGAGCCGAGAAGAAGGTGGTTCGAAGTCTGCTGTAATCATAATGTCCCATTATTTTAATATAGTCGTGAGATGTAATCCCCAAACTGTAACTTTCCCCCCCTTGGATATTGCTTCACGAAATACAAAATGATTACTAGCTAGTATCTATTGTACAGGTCTCGACTCAACAGCTGGTTGATTTGGTGGCTCTGTGGGCGTTATCAGAATTAGGATGTGCACCTATTTACAACGTATTCATTTTCAGTGGTTCCGAGTCCAGTTTTATCAAGATAGTTCTATCGATCTTTCTATTTACGTAGATTGCAGATCGACGTGAGCAGCGAACGAAGCATGCGAGCCTCCCACCTTGGTGGCTTCATGTTTGACAGAGGGGTTACACTGCTTCTTGCTGGTTAGCAAGCTTAGAGCTCTCTGCGACTTTCCTGGCAACCAGTGTCTTTCGGGCTCCCTTGTATTCTGGAAGGACGTGGTACTGCGTGGAGAACTTCAGTCTGATGGTCATTTCGCGACGGATCTTCCCTGACGGCACTGAGAAAAGAATATGGCTGTAGGAACCCAATATCTGTAGCCGTCACCCATCTAGACTCTTAGTATAGGGACAACAATCAAGTAGGTTGTTGGTAAGGTCAAATTAATAAAAATTGGTAATAATAAGCATAACTAATTAGAGCCACATAACTATCCGTTGTGGCCCTTTCTGTGATTGTAAATATAGTTCATAGAACAGAACAACTTATTCTTGCTACATAATCGATTGATCTTTCAGTAGAACAACTTCGGCAAAATTTCGATTGCTCCCGAAGTAAAAAGAACAGTATTAAACAACTGAAATATTCACATACTGGTACCGAAGTTTGTTGTTACTGCTCTGCTGATTTTCTTCAGTGTAATCATTGGGCATGTCCCAGGTACCACCAGCATGCCCTCAGTTCATTTAGGTTACGTGACGGACTACGGAAAACACCGTGTAATGGGAATATGTCTGTGAGCGCCGTACAGCCATTCTACGTGCAGTTTTTACCATATTGTAGTGTATTTTTATTGTTATATGCCGTTCCTTTACTATTCTTTTTATGCTGAGTTTTGATGCTTTGTTTTTGTTGTGCTTCTGTACCCAATTGGTATCGCTGCTGCCTTTTACTGTTCCTATTATCTTATTCAGAGGTTTTAAAAAATTTTTCGGCTACGTGTTTTATAAGAATTTATTGAATATTATGAAGCCGTTATAGTGAACACCACATTGCAAATAAGCAGTCAATTAATCAATAAATCAACCGTGTAAAGTAAAATCCAGTTTTAGAGCAAAAATGAGCGACAAAGTTCAAATAACTCTGTTCTGTGCGATGATACTGGACGGTCCTGTCAGACTGTATTAAAGGTTGAGAAGCTATTGCTCCCGTTTTCATTACCAACCTTAATTTTACCCGCGACCTGTACAGATGAATGACAAACTCTCACTATATTGATGTTGCATCTTGTAAGAGGGACACTGTAAACATATTTCTCATTCGGAGGTACGTGAAACGACCAAGGAAGTTTTGGAAAAATTACTTTGAGCAGAAATATACACTAGTTTGATTTTAATAGTAAGCCACGAAACAGTATAACACGCTTTAAATATTTCACATTAAAATTTATTTAACATAATATATATCATTCCTGGAATACATGTATCCATTAAGCTTCATTTGCCTACAAAATCTTCTGTTCACCGGGAGAAAAATTTTTACTTATTAGTGACACGGCGAATGCAGTCTGCAGTGTTCTTCTTAACGTAGCTGCTATTATAACTAGTTATATAACCGAAGATAAAAAAACTTTATTTAAAAAGGGGAATTTACCATAGTAGACGTTTATTTGTACTGGGAGGCCTAGAAAAGTATTCTAGCAGTCAGTTTAACTTGACAAATATTATCAAAACCCAACTTACCTAAAAGTTATTGATGATTCTCTTTGTTGCAAAGGGCCGTGGTGGTGTAGAGGTCAGAATACTCACCTCCCACCAAGGCGCGGTCGCTCCTGGATTTTCGAATGTGGGAATCGTGCCGGACGATGCCACTGGTCAGAGGGTTTTCTTGGGGATCTCCCGTTTCCCCCGCACTTACCTTCCAACGTTGTTTTACGATTATCGACTCTCGAGACGTCGTTGCTAAGAACAGCCCAAATCTCTCCACTCCACTCTTGGTTGCAGTGTAAACGGATAACGTGAGTGCTCGTCTGGCATCGACCTCCTCACAACGGCGTATTGTCCTATAATATTTATCCCGAATAAAAGCACACTGCCGGGTTGAAATTTTTTTTTTCATGCACTGCAGTCATTAAAACTAGATCTTTTTAGCGGATACCATAGGCACCGCACATTTGTATTGTCGTGAAATTTTTTTTATAGAATGCTAAATGATGTTTTACATCTGCTTCCTAAAGTATTATTTAATTCCAATACCATAACTGCACAAAATATAACCACACACGTGAATATTTGGTTTATTGGTTATTTAACAATGCAACTGTGATGATTTCATGTTTTATTTTAATTCTTATGGTAACGTATGCCGTATACTGGCTTGGTAGAGNAAAAGCACACTGCCGGGTTGAAATTTTTTTTTTCATGCACTGCAGTCATTAAAACTAGATCTTTTTAGCGGATACCGTAGGCACTGCACATTTATATTGTCGTGAAATTTTTTTTATAGAATGCTAAATTATGTTTTACATCTGCTTCCTAAAGTATTATTTAATTCCAATACCATAACTGCACAAAATATAACCACACACGTGAATGTTTGGTTTATTGGTTATTTAACAATATAAATTTTCCCTCTCACTACAGTACAATGCAACTGTGATGATTTCATGTTTTATTTTAATTCTTATGGTAACGTATGCCGTATACTGGCTTGGTAGAGNTACAATGCAACTGTGATGATTTCATGTTTTATTTTAATTCTTATGGTAACGTATGCCGTATACTGGCTTGGTAGAGCACTTTCCATTGTCTCGGTGGATTTCTAATAGCACATTATTAAAACAACAAAACTGTTCACTAATTATTATTTTTATGTTCCTTTTTACACTAATTGACCAGAAACAACCTGCCAACTATTTTCTTCAAGCAGAATGCTATGTTAGCGAATGCACGACGTTTGGATACTGTGTGTTTGCTTTCATAATGAATCAATGGACAGAGATCAGTGTGCGTTTCAGTAAATCATAATTGTAGGGACCTATAAATTTAGGAGTTCTCAGAGAGATTTATCATTAGTAAAATGTGCCTCTGTAAAATGTTAGCGATATCATTGTCAAGTAGAAACGTCATAGAAGCACTGACCCTAAGTATAACTTATGTAGACAAAGGAAACTGGAGAACTCTGAACCGTGCTGTGCGAACCAATCGTGAGGCAAGCATGTCAACAATGACCGAGGACTTCTGTCAAAGTTCACGTAAAGATACTTGTGGAAGCACTGGCTTGCGAGAGGTGACAGCACGGTTTACACGGTCGTGCTTCTGCCAGAAACCCACCTATCACAATGTAGTTTGGAATGGAGCAAACAACGCCATCATTGCACTGTTAAAGGTTTAAGGAAGTGAAATACTATAGCATATCTACTCGGATGGAGGTGTGTGGACCAGGCGAATGCCTAGTGAACGTATTTGCCTCACTGTGTTTTGTCAGCAGTGAAATTTAGTAGCGGTAGTGGTTTGAGTTTGACCCCTATTTTTAAAGGAGGTGTTCATGAGCTCTGGCGTGTACCAAGATACTTTAGCCACAAATATGCTTCTCCCACTGTGACAACAAATTGACGTATCCCAGTCTGCTCTCCACTCTNCCAAGATACTTTAGCCACAAATATGCTTCTCCCACTGTGACAACAAATTGACGTATCCCAGTCTGCTCTCCACTCTGTAGGTGTTCTACAGGGTGATGGAGCGCTAGATCAACCTTATTGTGTAATGACTGATACACACTCAGGGGTGAAATGAGGCGGCAAAAGAACACTTCGGCTTAGGATTTGGTTAGTTAACAGTTATTTATTTCATCGTTACGTCACTCATATATAGGAATGATACACTGCGCTTCTGGGGTCCCGCTCCCTTCCCCTTTCCCTTACCCGTCGGAGGCCTACAGGTCGGAGTTTTAGTTCCTAAACGTCGGGGAAAGGTGGTCGGATATGGAGGCGCGGTTACTTAGCTGCGCTGCTGTGGTGTGCTGGTTCTTCTCGATTTCTCGTCTTGCGGTGTCGTCCCTCGGATCGTCTGGATTCACTCCGGCGTCCCACGAGTCCCTCGGATCGACTTGACTTCCTTCGGCGCCTGTCCCGTGAGGTCGGCACGACCTCCACGTCCTCGGAGTCCCCCGGATCAACTGCCGTCTCCACTTCCCTGCCGGACTATATCTCCCGTCCTGTCGAGGAATTACCTACGTCAATGACGACCCGATGTATGTCAAACTTCGGCGTGCGTCGATCAGATGAAGCAAGCCTCCCGCGCCGCCGAGCGCCTCTCTGTCACCTGGCACGTGCGTCATTGGAAGAAACTATCGGGTGACGTCTGTATGCGTGTTTGACGCACGGTCTGGCAGATTGTGACGTCGTCGCTCTGTTCTTTCTCTAGACGCGTCATGCGTCAAGATTACAATAAACCCATTATTGTATCGCAAATTAAATTATTCTATGCATTAAAGCAGGGTCAGTTACGTTGCGGTTTGAAGATAGTCATGCGAGACTGCCTAACTATCTGTCCGAAAGCCCCGAATTAAACCAAGCGAACATGTCTGCGATAAGTTGGAGTATCGTTTGGTTTCCAGAGCCACTATATCATAAAAGGAAAAAGGTCAAGTTATGTTGTAGGAAGAATGGAGACTAATTCCGTCAGCTTCCTTCCGGAACTTAGTGGAGGGACTACCCTGAAGGAATAACGCAGTAATAACAGCAAAGGAAAGACCGACATATTATCGCACAGCAAATATTTCAACCAACATCAGTGGATGCCAGTTAACTATTTGCCACGAAGTATATGTAAGAAGTGTTTCTTGTTCAGTTTGTCGTTACGTCAATTTTTGTGCATTCAGATGTTTGGTACGTAACTACATACGTAAACATTGGTTTTCATACAACTGCTAATGTGAGCAAGGAATGAAGTAACGTGGTTATGTGTTTTTATTTCTTAACAAAAGAGAAACAATTTACCCGTTTTCGAGTAAAACTGAATTCTTTTAGATTCGTACACGTTGCAGTAAGAATTACCAAAATAGTGAAATTCTGACTTTTAAAGAAATATTTTACTGTTAGTTAATTGACCCAAATACAAACTATTAGAGCCATGGATATGTCAAAGTGCTCATGGGAAGAAATTACATATGGCGGGCAGAAAAAGCAGCACTTTAAGTGAGTGAATGAGTGAAGAGATTTGAGCGGCTCTTATCACCGANGACATATGGCGGGCAGAAAAAGCAGCACTTTAAGTGAGTGAATGAGTGAAGAGATTTGAGCGGCTCTTTTCACCGAGGTTTTGAGAGCCGGTGAGGTTGAAGCAAGGTGAGTATAGAGCAGCTCTGGAATGAAAAGGCGGTTGAAATGGGAGCTCTCCGAGAAAACCCGACGACCACCGGTATCGTCCGGGACGATTCCCACATGCAAAAATCCGGGAGCGACCCGAGCCAGGAAACGAACCCGGTTCGCCTTTGTGGGAGACGAGCAGTCTGACTACTACGCCACCGTGGCCCCGAGGGGGTGTGAGTACCTAGCTGTGGGGAGGCATGAAAATACAGTATGTCGCGTATGAGAAAGCAGAGTAGAGTCCTTTCGTGAAGATTCCATCTGCTCGTGTGCCGGAGTCACGTGACTCTTGCTGAGTAAACGCTATTTTCTGCATGACATTCGACACTGAAGAGCCAAAACAACTGGTGTAGGGGTGCGTATGCAAATAANAGTAAACGCTATTTTCTGCATGACATTCGACACTGAAGAGCCAAAACAACTGGTGTAGGGGTGCGTATGCAAATAACAGATGTATGGAACCAATCAGAGTAACGCGATGTGGTCGGCAGCGCCAGTATAAGACAACAAGCGTCTGGCAAAGTTGCTAGATCGGTAAATGTTTCTACAATGGCAGGTTATCAAGATTTAAGTGAGTTTGAACGTGGTGTTATAGTCGGCGCACTAGATATGGGACATAGCATCATCTCCAAGGTAGCGATAAAATGTGGATTTTCGCTTGCGACCATTTCACGAGTGTACCATGAATATCGGGAATCCGGTAAAACATCAAATCTCCGACAATGGGACAAACGACGACTAACGAGAATTATTAAACGTGACAGACGTGCAACCCTATCTCAAATTGGCGCAGATTTCAATGCCTCCTGCATACCTTCAGACATTAGTCGAGTCCATGCCACGTCATCTTGCGGCACTTCTGTGTGCTCGCGGGGGCCCTACATGATATTAGGCAGGTGTACCAGTTTTTTTTTGGCTCTTCAGTGTACATGCACTCCGTCAGGAATTTTACGTTTTATTTGCCATTGAGAGCAATCGGCTACTAAAACTTTAAATGGGTTATAAATCTCTCAAGTATTCTTCAAATGGAATACAATTTAACATAATATAATTTCTGTACAAGTACAAATATTTCGATTCCACAGTTCAAACACAAATCTTCACAAAGTTACAAATTTTCCTTTTTTGAAAAGGAAATAAATCAAAACAAATTTTGCAGTTTTTATTAATTTTAAGTAATACTTAAAAAAATAATTTTATAAACTTTCAGGGACAGCATCAGTTTAAGAATATGCACACAAAGTACATAAATAATTGTATTTTATTCCATGGACATCTTCTCGTATCTCACAACATTTTTTTACAATATAAATTGTTTGATTTTTCTGAATAAGATAGTATTTTTTTGAGATAATAAACAGTAACATTGTTATTTTATCATCTAAGTTCATGGAAATTCTAGCGAACCTTTTTTTTTTTTTTTTTAGTTTATAGTTATTATTATAATATGTCATATAAATAAACACTACTATGTTGACAAACAAATAAAGATTAATTACTGGTCCCACGTGCACCCATATCACCTACGTAGAAAATGGAAAGCGTTCTGTCGCAGATGCTGTTTTGCAGGTGGTGAAAATAACTACACGCGAATCAAAAATGTTACAATGACATGACAACATTTCCTCAGTTTACGACCGCATTTTGTTCAGTGTTCAAAGCACCCCTACTATACATGTCTTTCAGGAGTTATATATGACTCTCTCTCTCTCTCTCTCTCTGCAGATTTAGAAACAACAAGTGACTCCAAACACACAATATAGCAGTCCTTTGGCTTCGACAATTGAAAGCCTATGGAAAAAGCCCGTGTAAAATAAACGGTTTACTTTTGACGCTTAGATCGCATGATAGATTTTAATTTTTATTGTTGATAGTAAATTCAGTGGACGGAAGTGATTAAATAGTGAAATGTTAGCTATGCAAATGAATACTCAAAAATGTGGTAAAAATGGACATATAATTAATTTTATTTATTTATTTATTTTAATTTATTTTATTTATATCCCTATTTAATTTACGAATTTTTTAAAACATAAGCTCAATGCTTTGGTATGCAAATAAATTTTATTTTATTTTCCCACCGCCGCCTGATATTTACACTACAAGAACACTGAGCTACACCATATAGCGCTGTTGGCAAACACCATAAGGTCAGTACTTACGTAGTAATGGCTTATTTTTAACAGTGCTTGATTTTCGCTGATACAAAAACCGAGAACAATAACTGTTACGCCAAATAATTTTAAAATGACTAGTAATAACACCAGATATCAATATATAAATAGTGTACAAAAACACTTAAACCCACAGACTCTTACATTTGTGTGAAGTACTTCATCGATATTGCCCGATTTTTAGCTTAAAAAATTTATAGAGTTTACCTAACGTCCTTAAACAAACGTAACAAGTGAATATTTTGTATGCGAAAAAACTTCTAACATGTTTTGAAGCGAAATTCTCAGTTATCTCTCTCTCCCTAGTTAAGGTTCTGTTTATTCATTTGCTGTAAATTTATTTCCGAGTAAGACTCAATAACCCCCCTCTCCATTATCAAATTTAGTGCTATCTCCTAGTGCTAGGACCTAGACTCTTATTAAAAGTGTTATATTTACATTAGATTACACTGTATTGGTCTACTCCTGTTGAGTACACTGTATCAAATAGAGAATCGTAAACATATATATATTTCTAATAATTTAACAGTATTGAGGTTCTGATTGGTTAGTAAGATCACGCCAACTCATGCATGTGGCGCAAGGATACAGAAAGAACGGACACAAAAAAACCAGTATACACGATTTCAAATATTTTCGATTGATCGTGAACTGACTACTTATTTCAACGTGTTGACACTCTAAATCTTAATAACTGACAATTGTACTGTTTTAATTTAAACAGTATCTGACTGGTTTGAACAGTCCCTTTAGTGAATTAAACTTACGAATTATTGAATAAATGCCGGTTTTCCTTCACTTGTCGATTCAGTGACATTTTCCACTGTTTCACAAACCATTTTTTTTCACTGTTTTTCCAGTTATTTGTTTTTTGAACAACGTGTATCAAATGAAATAACAACGCATAAACTAATAAAACCAATAAAAAAAAATGTAATGTTAGTTTCGTTGCTTATAATACCATCTTACGAGGTATCATGGACATTCTGTCTTTCGTTCGGTTTTTTTGGCCTTTATTTCGTTTTCACGTAATCCTAATAGCGCTCGGTTTGAAGGCTTAAACCGCATTAAATGTGTTGAAGTGAGCGCACTCGTACGTGCTACAATCCTAACGTTGCCAATGAAACTAAAAACTAAAAAGCGCATACAATTTAAAATTACATACCACTGTATATATGTTGTCTATCGAAAGTATGTATTTCTAAATTGTATGCCTTTATTTATTTATTTATTCCTGTTGGTATTCGACGTTGGCTTGGTTGCTCAGTTAGTAAGACGACGGTCCACAAGTGGGCTAGGCATGGCGTGAGGCCCGTCCTGCCAACCTCTAAAATTCTTCTACTCTTTAAAATTACGGCAAATTTCGCAATTGAAATAGTGACTGTCAGAAAAATGATTATTTTTTGTAATTATTTGGCTATATTCAATAAAAACAGTATTTAATTCGCCGCACGCAGTTGGTCGCATTACTTATTAAATCAGTGAAATTGTTTCACGTCACTTATAGCAACCACCGGCTGTTTTTTCACTGATTCAAAATGGAGCCATTTTCACTCATTCGAGTGGTTGAATTTATCTTTGAATCAGTGGTTTTTCACTTATTTGAATTTAGAGTGCAGAGAGAAATATCGAGAACTTTAATATTTAACTTTTTTTTTTTTTTCAAGCTCGATAAATTTCCTGAAAATTGTGAATTAACTCGTGCATTTGTGTTGTGAAAAGTGCGAATGTTAATATTTCAATAATCTTACATGATGCAAGAGATGGCTTACTTGTATAGTCTAGACTGTATTATTTAACTGTTTGTGATCGGCATCCTAGCGAAAGCTGGTGCTTTAAAATGCCAACAGTTAAAGAATATCACATACTACTACAACCACTCCACACAAGCGTGACTTTATATTGGTTGACCCACTGCGTAATGCCAAAAATTCCTTATTTTATTTGACGACAATCAGTTTAAACTGTTCACACCTTAATCAAACCCGAGTAAATCTATTTGCGACATTGCTTCAGTCTCAGCTTCCNCAATCAGTTTAAACTGTTCACACCTTAATCAAACCCGAGTAAATCTATTTGCGACATTGCTTCAGTCTCAGCTTCCCTTTCTGTACAGAACTCGATCACTCCGCATTAACTGGAATGTTGGGGGGTTTTGCACCCCGCACCGTGGATAGGCGTTGAATTACACCTGAACCGATCCGATCCTTTAAGCCCCTTAGCAGTCCTGCAGACAATGGTCGCCTGTTGGCGTTTAAACACAGCCTGTCCGCAAAGCTGGAGCTCGCTACTACCAGCTTACAACTGACACATGGATGCAAACATTTGCCAACGAATTTCGTTACAGGATAGCAATTTGAACAATTGTGGTTTCTTTTGAAGTGTAATTCTGAACAAAAAGCAAAAACTGAAAAATTTTACAAAATAAAAATTATAACTTACAGAAATCAAGTCATTTTCGGCGAAATAAAAACGCTTCTTTATATTTTAAGGTATTTAAACACACACAGAGTAAGTTTTATTTTAGTTGGTTGCTAAATATTAGGGCAAATTTAATACATTACTGAATCACCAGCTGTCCACGAATTTTAAGTGTATTTTTTCTAAAAATATAACAATGAAATTTTCACTTTCTAGTTCCCTTAACGCAACTACATTCTGCTCCAGACATCAGTTTATTGTGGACGAGGTAAAAAAGTATTTGTCTTCAGACTGCTCATATAGCTGGTTCACAATTTACACTTTTGTAATCATCCCTTAAAAAAATTTTAGTTCAAATCTCAATTAATTTAACGCTCACACTAACTGGAATGCTTACAAGAGTTTTGGCAAAGAATGAAGAAAAATCATTATAGGTATTATTTAAAGTGCCAATGTTGTAATTTAATAAATGCTGAATATTGACATTTTTCATCCGCACACATGTGCGGTTACTTCATTTTTCTCCTCTCAATCATTGATGTATGTCTGTAGCAACCTCCAAAGGCACTTACGCCTTGTATTGCATCATGCTCATAAAGACTGCCTATTTTGTGCAACAAACCTAAATTAGGGTCTTATTACAAATAACAATAACCTAATATGCATCTCGAACCAGCACAAAAAGAAATAATTTATGACGGATTCGAGCCGACAATCTTGTTGATCAAAAATGATTCCGCAGCATCCTCAGTCAGGCAGGCGTGTCGCCAGTGCTTTATAAATTCATTACAGTATTTACATTTTCTGTTCCTACGACAAATTAAAGCTCAGTAATGCCATAATCTTGGAACTACGCAGTATGTTGACAGAACCAAATACATTCTTTCGAAANACAAATTAAAGCTCAGTAATGCCATAATCTTGGAACTACGCAGTATGTTGACAGAACCAAATACATTCTTTCGAAATTATCTGTCCGAGCTCGGGGCAAAGATGAAGCGTGTGAAGACCGAGATCGTCCGCGCTATGATGACCATGGACGAGCACGTAACGAGTGTTTAAAGGCAAATTATCGACAGATTTAAGGTGTTATCTACACAAAATGAGGATAATCTGAAAGGGCAGAAAGATTACATAAATCATATATTCGCTACTTTGATTTCCCGTCTTGCCTAGAAAACGGATATTCAGAACCACAGTAGGGACATATTGGATGCCTGCCGCAAATTCATGGGCAAGATCGAAAGTCTTTTGAAGGAGATGCACGACTAAACCTTTAAAAGAGAGCAACAGGAACTGTTTTTATTCAGTGACATGTCAGACATTGCTAGCGACTTACATCGGACGTTTCTGTCTGTTCGCTAGAAGTATTTGCTCACCAAGAGGGCCAAAATTTCACGCGACCTTAAAAATTAGGACATTTTTTAAATCCTTTACTCGTATCGAAGTACTCAGGGAGAGCGATGGAGCACCCATAGACGTAAAGACCGAAATCGACTATACTGTTGAGCCTCTGAAGGAGCGTAAACATGATTATGTACAAACAGATCGGGACGATGAAGCAGATGTAGATTGGTCACACAAGAAAAAGGTACGGAAGAAAGCCTTCAAACCCAATGCTCTGGTTTGTCGCTGCCTACGATCGTACACATCTCGCAATAATGATACGACATATGGTGTACATAGGCATAATGATAAATGGTTCCTCGGTGGTAATGAAATAGAATTTTTGCCTGGTGGGATGACCCAAGTAGGCGATTACAGACATGTGGAATCCCCGGTCTTTATAAACTACTATTTCGCACGGAGACCAGAGAGTGTACTTAATCCGACCTGCTGGAATACAAGACGTTACTGGAATTCACGCATTCACTTTACCAGGCAAACAATCCTGAGACAGGTGTTTATAAGGACGAACTTCACGAAAAAATCGATATTCCCGTAGACCTCTTCTGTTGCCTAGCACTAAAAAGCGGTGAAGGTTTGAAGGATAGATGACGACAAGAACACCGACTACATATTCTGGGACGACCCAAACGAGCTGGTCGATGGACTACGTCTACTGCTCGCTTCGCAAAGGGTTGGAAATTACTCCCACACTAACGAGGTAATGTCCATTATTGAAGAACTGAAGGAGAGAGGCTACATAGAATTAGTCTATTGGGAATCGCCAATGAACTGCACACTTCTGCGAGATACAACTACGTGGGATGAACGACCTATTTCAAGCCGACCTCGTAGAGATGATACCCTATGCTCGGGTAAACCAGGGCTACAAATACATGTTGGCCATCATCAATGCATATAGAAAATTCGCCTGGGCCAGGCCTGTCAAGTCTAAGTATGCCTGTGATGTCACTGAGGCCATGGCTGATGTATTGAATGAAGGACGCATCCCGACTAATTTACAAACCAACCAGGGCAAGGAATTCTGCAATGCAAAGCTCAAGGGCCCAATGAAGAAACATAATATAAATCATTATTCCACATACAACAATCTCAAAGCTTCTTTCGTCGAGAAGTTCAAGAGGACTCTGAAGGGTAAGATGTGGAGGCATTTCGCTGCGAATAGCAATTACAAGTGGTTGGATATACGCCAAAAACTCGTACGCGAGTACAATTCTACCGTTCACCCTACCACACGCATGAAACCCGAAGATGTGATAGACGACTGCCTGCTTCGAACATTGTACACTGACATGAAAAGGAGGGACCCATACAAGCCTAAAGCCAATGTTGGAAACATGGTTCGAATATCCAAACAGAACTCTTTCGTGTTCGACGTATACGCAACTATGCTCCGAGGACCTACTTTCTCGAGGATCTGAATAATGTTCTCATCCATGGAGGTTTCTACATCAAGGAGATCTTGCCCAAAACGTTTCCAGATATGTATTTGGTTGAGAAGGTGCTGAAACGATGTAATGGACGGTCGTATGTCAAGTGGTGGGGTTTTCCAGCCCACTACAATTCCTGGGTCGCAGATGTGGACAGCAAGCGGTGAACACCAAAGTTTGCAATTAATATACCTTTGTATATGTGTTCACTAATGTCGTACTTTACTAAATAAATTAAATGTAAAGAAAGAGTTGTGCTTTATATATTTTATAAGACCCCCTCCACCAGCTTTATAAAAAAAATGATATTATAAACAAAAATACTTGCATTTAAGAATAAATAAAAAAAATTAAGTATTACGATTTACATGACCTCGTCACCATTCGGTACAGGTCGATAACACTTTTGTCGATAGTAATATATCTCTGGTGGTTGAAATATGTTACCAGTGAGCTTTAGTGGGTCATACTACAAATAAATGGACAGTAGATATGGCATGGAAGGTGTCAAGCGAACATGAGTAATTGCCTCCATTAAATAATTAATAAAAAATTCATGAGGGTTCGTTGTGGTGGCACTTCTGGAAATGTTTTTTTTGTAATAATAAATTTTTATAATTTTTTAGAAATTTTTGAATTACATTTAAATAATTTTTTGTAATTTTTTTAATTTTTTAAAGTTCTGTATTTTTTGGATTTTTTAGAATTTTCGTTNTTTTAATTTTTTAAAGTTCTGTATTTTTTAGATTTTTTAGAATTTTCGTTTTTAAGGTCACCTGGGTTAAGATCAAAGGTCAAGGTCACCGACATCTAACATGGCTGACGAGATGGACACTTGTCAACCTGGCAAGGGCCGGTCGTGTCAGGAGCTTAGTCGATCCACCTGTTATCGAATCCCAGACCTCCAGCATGTATATCCTTAAATAACTTTTTAAATTATTTTTTAATTTAAAAAATAATGTAGAATTTTCATTTTAAGATTTTATAATATTTGTCATTTTTTAAATTAATTTTTTAAGTTAATTTAAGGTCACAGGCACATGTTCTATGTCAATTTTATGGGTCAAGGTCAGCCAGATCCAAGATGGCGATTGGGTGACCGGAATAATAGAGCATGAACGGCGCCTGGCGCCTGAGCCCCGTGACCGTATGCCCGACTCATTCAAATTATTCTACTGCAGCCGTTAATTTAAATGATATAGTAAAAGCTATCCTGTTGACTTGGAACTATTTCATCTTACATTATATTTGGCGCTTTGTTATTGGTAGGGCCAGTGACCTTTCGCGTAAAAATTGGAGCACACAGTAGACTTCAATACTATAAACACACGACAGCTGTTGTTATACTTCCGTTGGCTGCTGGTGCAGTGTCCGTCTTTGACCAAGCCACTCAGGACTAAGTAGCTCCGACACCGAACCTTCGTGATTCGTGCACAAACGGTTAACACGGGCCAGAACATTTTTTAGCTAATCAAGAAGCTGGACGACCCTACAGTGCTTTGGAAATATCACTGCCCCTACTTATTGGTTCTTACAAATAGGTTCGAACAAGATAATATAATAGCTTTTCGCATTGCCTTGAGAATACCGATACAGTCTCCACGACTTTTACAACTTCCGATTTCACTGCAGACCAACCTTTACGTGAATTTTTGAACTTATGCATAAACATTCACACTAATATAAATCTAAATAAGTATTTTCTGTAATGATAACAGTTGGCAACGCCGATCGACTTGACGATTGGAACGAGTAACAGCGTACNCTAAATAAGTATTTTCTGTAATGATAACAGTTGGCAACGCCGATCGACTTGACGATTGGAACGAGTAACAGCGTACTAGCATTCGATTGGCCGCGCGGATACGATCCAGAGGGTTATACGATGGAAAGAGTAGGACGGGGGGTGAGCACGAACACTGGAAGAGCATTTCTCCATGTAAACAGGGGAATAAACACCGCCCACTCGACCAAACTCGACCACGCGGGCAGGCGGCTCGCAACTTCCCGCGCTCCTCGCTCTGCTTTTTCGCCTGCATTACATTCCTCCAAGCTTTTTTTTGGTTAGGCAGTTGGATAGGAATAGCAAAAAAAATGAAGCAGTCCTTNCCTGCATTACATTCCTCCAAGCTTTTTTTTGGTTAGGCAGTTGGATAGGAATAGCAAAAAAAATGAAGCAGTCCTTCGCCACTTCGGCCACGTGGAATGTATGAGGGGAATTTTGATTTAAAGGTGCAGGAGGGGAGAGGGCACCGCTTCGATCTCCGACCAAATATCCCGCAATAGCACGTCGACGCTTAGGAACGCAATATCAGTCTAGTATGCAAATTCATTAGAATTCAGTTGAATATATTTTTACGGAATACTTAGGACGTCCGTGCTGGAGTCACACGGGCTGAAAAAAAGATAAATTCTGACTACATATAAGAGGAGAATAAATAAATCTGCGTGCACGAAGGATAATCCCCCCCCCACTACATACTTTTAACCCACGTTAACTGTAAGTTAACAAGCATAATTTTAAGAATTTAATTTTATTCTTTAAACAATAACGGAATGCTTTATATCCTGCGAATGTGTATCACGAAGTGACAAAAGCCTGTAATGCCAAGAAATGTTTACTAATATAATTTGTATTTACTTTTCTCAGAAATTGAACTATAAATGACTATACAAGCTATATTTTTAAGAGTCAGTAGGAGAAGTAACAGAAAATTCATGAGTTTAGATGTCACTGTAATATGTAAACATCTCGTTAAACCTTTATAAAGCCGAATTTGTATTTAAATTTAAAAAATGCTTATAATCGTGAGCAATTAAATTTATATTTACAGAAACCATTACGTGAAGAGTATAAGGAATGTAAGAGTTAGGGCGTAGGTGGTTATGGAATAGATGTGACAGAAGCACAGAAGACGTGGTTAATTATGAAGTTTAAGTCCATGTATTAAAAATATGCTGCCGTTAATTCGAGAGTAGAAGTGTTTTTTTTTAACAGAGTATAAATTTAGGAATGTAAATCACCCAAAGAGAGAGATCTACAGCCAGATTAAAGCCACTAGTTCCTTAAATTAAATTATTTGCATAATTCTTAAATTAAATTTTACTGCTAAATGTATGCCTTCTGATGGAGTCCATTTCTAAATTACACGCCAAACTTCGATTCCGCATATATTCATCTGAACAAGTTATTTGAATAGCTACAAAATATTTATAACTTCGGAAACTTATTGTCTATCCTTCCATTCAGAATTTGCAAGTCTTTAAAAAGCTGCACTGTTATTGGCCTATTATTAAACAATTGGAGCTAGAGAAACAAACTGCATTATAAATTGAGTTGCAATAGGTTTAGTTGATATTCATTAACCATACTGCTTGCTTTAAATATTGTCAAAACACTGGCAGGTTTATCGCTCATGGATGTGTGTGCAAATAACTCTAATCGTTTGTATTTCAGTTTATAACAATATATGTCAATTAGTTTCTTGAAACTACTTAATCACGAAAAATAAAAAATTTTACTCGCTAAAGAAGGAAACATAAATGAAGGTATAAACTCCAAGATTATAACCCTCTAAGAAGATAATTTCGTGTTCATGAGTCCTAAATGCTTAATTACGAGTACATTTTTCTCTTTTTAATGAATTATGCAGAAAAATAACAATTTAAAACATAGGTACAGGTGTCTCCACACTCTTTCTATTTAAAAGAAATAGAATTAACACATCTACGATTCTTTTTTTCCATTGCGAGTGAGGCTAGGGAAAAATTTTTCAAAGTGCTTTTGACGAGAAGCCGTGACTTTTATCACTAGTACCGAACATTAAATTCTGTCGCCAAGACGACAATGGNAAAGTGCTTTTGACGAGAAGCCGTGACTTTTATCACTAGTACCGAACATTAAATTCTGTCGCCAAGACGACAATGGCTCCTTTTTGTAATGGGAAAGCCGTTAAGTTGGTATCGCCGTCAGTACACGCCAATGGGATTGTTCGCAAGCTTCGGAAGGGAGCACAAGAGCGAAGGGTGGAAATATGGGAGGATGTGGGAGAGGGTTTAGTCTGTGCAAGAGTCGCGGCGTCTGTCGGGACAGGACGGGGTGTTAAGAGAGGGGGAGCTGAAGTGCTACAGAGTGGAGCCCCCGAGCTCGGGTTAGTAGGGGGAACGGGGTGGTGCTGGAGCAGATGATAGGCGCATGCATTGCGGGCTTGTATCCGTGCAGGGGCAGAACTAATAACCATACATTACAGCGAGTGTCGGCCGCACATTCCCCCTTCTCTCCAGCGCTTGCGCTTCTCTGCCGGCACTGGGACACAATGCCCCGCTGAGGGTAGAGGGAGGGAGGCAGGAAGGAGAGAGGGTGTGACGGTTCATATCACAGTCCCTGGTTCGACCCCACCGCCTGCCGCATACTCCATTCCGCGCATTCTGCTTCTCCTCCACAGCTGCGTGCCATTTCAATTACAGCCACAAAGTCCTGCTCGCTCCCCTGCTATTCCCCCAGAAAAACAAAACAATTAGAGTAATGGCCAGGAAAAGAGCCCTGTTATTTTGGCTATGCAATTTAAGAAAATGTAGCTTTACTGGGTAAACTATTTTCTTTTTCGCCCCATCTAATATTACATTACTAAGATGTAACTCATTAAACCTATCGGTCAGTTAGGCTTTTGTGTATTTGTGAATGAAAATTTACGATAAAACCTATAATATCATGTTAAACATGCATACATATTGGCCTGCACAGCGATTCTATCAATTTCACTGAACTCTGATGAAAATATATATATTCAAACTTAAATCTGAGGTAATCTCGTCGTGTGTTCTATTGCGAAATGTTTGGTAGACAACTGAAAAAGTATTTAAGGTTTTCTGTAAGTGTCATTTTATTCGAAGCCATATATATAATATATATATATATGTGTGTGTGTGTGTGTGTGTTTGTGTGAACTGAACATGTTTCGCATTACCGGTTCGGCTTTTAGTTCAGTTACGAGTAATTACTTGGGCGATCGTCCAATGTTTCTTTGTGATTCATTGCATATCATTTCTATTGGGAATATCATTTCCAATAATTCATTTTTTATATTTAATTGTTTCCAGTGGGGACACACATGATACATGTGGCCAATACTTTAATTTTTGTGTTTCATATTTTAAGGGCAGTAAAAAAAATTTATGTACAAATACATACATTCACTGGCGCGATTAATTATGTTTAGTCTTTAACAACAAATACCGAATTCGGTATAACAAATGAGCATGTGTATAATGTATACAGATATAATCTGTATTATGTGTAAAATGTATAATGTTACACTTGTGATACCACCACATCTAGAAGGAAAGCTTAATATTCATCGATGAAGTCAGAACCAGTTGAATTATTGTTACAAGTTGCCCGAGGGGCGTATCCGAGTTCGTAAAGTATGAAAGTCTTAATAAAAATTAAATAACTAAATTAGATTTTTATTTATTCACTCGCTATTATTTACAACATAAATCTCTCAATCTTCACTATTACTCTTTTTATTTCTCAATGATTGCAGTATTTAATGTCTATATCAACTCTAATTAATGTCCTTCTCTATGTCTCTGTTTGTTTATAGTCAATTAACTCACACTCATTATAAACACATGTTCAGCCTGTCTGTTGCTATCATTTGAAATGTCTGTTACTCACGCATCCAATCCAATAGTACAGTCTGCCTGTCATACTCTTCACTACACCGATGCTTGCAGTCGCAGATTTTCTTTCCTCTGGTTACTTCTGGCCCCACTTGTTTCTCTTATGACTCGTCGTCTATCGCTTAAGGCCGCACTATAGCCCAAATTCCAGACACACATAATTTCCCGGCGCGGAGGCCCATCGTACTTTTATAGTATCGCTGGCCTTGATCTGGAAGGTCCAATGCACCCCGAGTCACGCTGAGGAAACCCAGGGCAGAAACCAGAAAATTCTTCAGATTAATGCAGAAATTCTATCCGCCCGAGGTGAGGAGAGTGCGAGTCGCAAAAGGCATATCACGGCACCATGCGGAAGAATGCGCGGGGAAGCCTGTGTAAGCGGGTCATTGTCTTCGCCGCCCGCTCTCGAGTTACATGCATGACATTCTCACATTTCCACTCCCGCAAGAGAAGCAAAGCAGCAAGCGCGTAACAATAAGTCTGTTTGATCGTCGTGCCTAGGTAAAATATTTAATTAGCTACACACGTGGTAAAAAGTTTTCTTATGTAATACAATACATGTTTCTTTTTTCACCATTCGGCTATCGACGCCAAACAGTGTATACGTTCTCAAGTACATTATTTAGTAAAACAAATATCAGTTTTCCATCGGGATAGAATTTTAAACTGTTCGACTTCACTCATGTACGGAGTCCTTGTTCTTGCTCGCACTTCAAAAAAGAAGTGCACCTGTAAGGTGTAACATTGGCCCGNTCACTCATGTACGGAGTCCTTGTTCTTGCTCGCACTTCAAAAAAGAAGTGCACCTGTAAGGTGTAACATTGGCCCGCATAATAGACAGTAATATTTACTTTTGTAACGATCGAAATCGAACAATTTTGTTCTCTTGCAGCTGTATGATAAATNCATAATAGACAGTAATATTTACTTTTGTAACGATCGAAATCGAACAATTTTGTTCTCTTGCAGCTGTATGATAAATAAACCACAAATCAGAATAAATCAAATATTTTTTTCTAACAGCTATAACAGTAAACAGGATTATTTAAAATGTGGGTCAATGCTACCTCTAAGGGCCAAAGAAACTCTTTCTTATGTTAACGTCATATTCATTACAATTTATACTGATATATATTGATATTCCCAGCTCGTACCTCTGTCAGAGAACCCGAGTCATCACGTATGTAAGGCCCCTTCCCCACCTCGCTTCTTTTCCTAAGATATGTAGTTTACTGACCGTGGTACATATTCGCCCACGATATTCGCAAAAGTAAATACTCTTCCTCACTCCTTGGCCGTCATTACTCGTGTGTCCGGAAAATTCGTAGCTGGGGAAATGTTACTACCACTCTCGGCTGCACTTTCATTCTCAGGCCAATTATGAATCGTCCTGCTTAAGAAAATAGCTTTCTTGCTACAGGCTGCGTGATATCTGCAGAATTCACGCAATAAATGATCACTTACATTCACTTCTCATTTGATGGTTCTTCGCGCTGACCAGACGTGTCTGTACTGATTTTACCCTTAGTGACACTAAAATGTTTTTGTTTTGCCCTTATTTTATGTTTTCTTCCACTTGTGCGGGGTATATACACCCTGCAGGCTGCCCTTGTAACGCCGCAACACCAGCTAGCCTCATCCATCAATTAATACCTGCCATCCACATATGTAATTTACTGTAATGTAAATTATATTACCAAATTCAATATCCTGATATTAATCAATTGATTTGATACCACACGCAAACTATTAACTACACTCACTGTCACATTACCTCCAGTAAGCATATTCCGGTCCATTACGTACTCTAAGTAAATAACAAATTAAATTTAAAAAATAGGTGTAATCGAAGTATTAAATAACCAGCAAAAGCTCTTTGGCATTTACTGAGCTGGTATCCCACTACTATAATTTTCATGATAAATACACAATCCTGCAATGTTTTAAGACCCAAGAATATACTCCAACTTAAAAGTTGGTAACACGTTAGTTCTTGTGAGCGCTGATGAACCCATTTTGCGTAACCAAGATAACAAATNTCCAACTTAAAAGTTGGTAACACGTTAGTTCTTGTGAGCGCTGATGAACCCATTTTGCGTAACCAAGATAACAAATAAAAAATGAACTAATATGCGATTTTCCAATGCATTGAGTATTGTTTCATAGTTAACTGAAGAGAAGCTGTTAGAGAAAAAAGAAGAAGGTGACATTTAGTCTGAGAAAGTCATATTGTATACACAACCTTCCCTCCCCCCCTAACCCACACAAATTTAGTTTCTGGCTATATTTCTGCAATGTGTTTCATAATAAATTGTGTTAACTGACATGCCATGTTANTCCAACTTAAAAGTTGGTAACACGTTAGTTCTTGTGAGCGCTGATGAACCCATTTTGCGTAACCAAGATAACAAATGAAAAATGAACTAATATGCGATTTTCCAATGCATTGAGTATTGTTTCATAGTTAACTGAAGAGAAGCTGTTAGAGAAAAAAGAAGAAGGTGACATTTAGTCTGAGAAAGTCATATTGTATACACAACCTTCCCTCCCCCCCTAACACACACAAATTTAGTTTCTGGCTATATTTCTGCAATGTGTTTCATAATAAATTGTGTTAACTGACATGCCATGTTACTAATTATTGCATTTCTATGTCATTACAATTTGTGATAGTATTAACCTTCATCCAGTTGGCCTTGAGACGAAGACCTATATTCATCGTTAAATAACAGCATGTTCATTAAATATGTATAATAATTCATGTTCCACGTTTCAGTGAACAAACGAAACAAAAGACCTTCCCATTTTAGATTAAACGCCATCCCACAGAACGCATATAATTATATCTCGTGATCAGTATAACTGTATATTATAGATTTTAAAAAAAATTACGGGACACTGCGTTCTTTTACCACACTCTTAAGCCCTCACTAAGCGATTTGCGTATTCTATAAAATTCTTAACTTTAGCAGATATTAATATCTGATAAAATGACAAAACCAATGGTATCCATACAAAGGGGCGTCTAATCCACATGAAAACGCATGCAGAAATTTTCTGCTTTCATGGTCGACTTGCAGAGTGTACTGATCTCTCACCTCTTATACACTGAAGAGCAAAAAAAAAAAAAAACTGGTACACCTGCCTAATATAGTGTAGGGCCCTCGCGAGCAAGCAGAAGTGCCACAAGATGAAGTGGCATGGACTCGACTAATGTTTGAAGGTATGCAGGAGACAATTCACAGCATGAATTCTGCAGGGTAGTCCACAAATCCATATGATTGCGAGGCGGTGAAGATTTTGTCTGAACAGCACGTTGCAAGGCATCCCAGATATGCTCAATAATGTTCATGTCTGGTGATTTAGGGGGTCAAAGGAAGTGTCTAAAGTCAGAAGATTGTTCCTGGAACCACTTGGTAGCAACTTTCGATGTGTGGGGTGTCGCATTGTCCTGCTGGAATTGTCCACAATCGTTGGAATGCAGAATGGATGTGAATGGGTGCAGGTGATCGGACAGGATGCTTACGTATCTGTCACCTGTCAGAGTCTTATCTAGACGTATCAGGGNAATGGGTGCAGGTGATCGGACAGGATGCTTACGTATCTGTCACCTGTCAGAGTCTTATCTAGACGTATCAGGGGTCTCATTTCAAACCAACTGCACACGCCTTATACCATTACAGAGCCTCCGCCAGCTTGAACAGTCCCCTTTTAACATGTAGGGTCCATGGAATCATGAGGATGACTCCATACCCGTACACGTCCATCGGCCCGACACAATTGGAAACGAGACTGGTCAGACCAGGCAACGTGTTTCCAGTCATCAACAGTTCAATGGCTATGTTGGTGGGCCCAGGCGAGGCGTAAACCTTTGTGTCGTGCAGTCAACACGGTACACAGTGGGCCTTCGTCTCCGAAAGCCCATATCAATGATGGTCCGTTCAATAGTTCGCACGCTGGCACTTGTTGAAGCCCCAGCATTAAAATCGGCACCAATTTGAGAAAGGGTTGAACGTCTGTCACGTTTAATGATTCTCGCCAGTCGTCGTTTGTCCCGTTCGTTCACGATATTTTTCCCGCTGCAGCGATGTCGAAGATTTGATGTTTTACNCTCGCCAGTCGTCGTTTGTCCCGTTCGTTCACGATATTTTTCCCGCTGCAGCGATGTCGAAGATTTGATGTTTTACTGTATTCCCGATATTCACGGTACACTCGTGAAATGGCCGTACGCGAAAATCCAAATTTTATCGCTACCTTGGAAATTTTATGTCCCATCTCTCGTGCGCCGACTATAACACTATGTTCAAACTCACTTAAATCTTGATAACCTGCCATTTTAGCAGCAGTAACCTNTTGATGTTTTACCGTATTCCCGATATTCACGGTACACTCGTGAAATGGCCGTACGCGAAAATCCAAATTTTATCGCTACCTTGGAGATTTTATGTCCCATCTCTCGTGCGCCGACTATAACACTATGTTCAAACTCACTTAAATCTTGATAACCTGCCATTTTAGCAGCAGTAACCTATCTAGCAACTTTGCCGGACGTTTGTTGTCTTATATAGGCGCTGCCGACCACATCACGTTACTCTCATTGGTTCCATACCTCTGTTATTTGCATATGCGAGCCTATACCAGTTTTTTTGGCCCCCCATTGTACTTTCAGGTATATGTAAAGTTACACAGACTGTTAATATTTTCGGAGCGCTCATTTCCACATGGACATTGTAACGAATGAACTAATGTTATAAGAGGTTCTGTCTTCTCGTTCCTTCAGCTTTGTGCACCTCCTGTAGTATATAAGCTGTACAGGAACGGAGGAGTGGCTGGTTCTCTGATAGGCATTTCCTCTTAGACGATAATTTTATTATGTGCATGTTGGGGAGAGCATGCAAATTTTCGTGTTCGCATTTCTCTGGAGACGAATTAGATGTCGGCGAAGGAACCTCACACACCACGGAACATTATCAAAAGAATTCGTTTTTAATTCAATTTTTTAAAACTTATAAAAATACATGCAGATGGACACATTTTTTTGCCTCGGATGGAGTCGACAGGCATGAAACGAAAGAGACTCGCGCTGTGTTGATCTGGGAGGACATCCATCCGAGGTATCCAAGCTTATGTCCGCCTGGAATTGAGTCCTTATCGTGGTGGTAAAATGCCATCGTCGTCTGCTAATCGCACTATCACATATGCTTCTGCTTGCCGAGATTGGAATTATAAAAGAAATAATTATACAAAAGCATATTACAGGGAATTGAATCAATAATTAGGAGCACTTTACAAAAAAAAATGAAAATTATAGTATAAAATAAAAATTATTCATTCATTTTAATAACACAATTTATGCGCACGTGGTACATAGTAAAAATCTAAAGATGTTTAGAAGTCAATACCCAAAAAGAAGAAAATGCAATCGTGAATACAGTTTCGCCATCGTTGAGAGTAATTATTTTATCAGAGTAACAGATTTCTGTTCTCCGTTTTATTGCGAAGCTAAAACTTGTCGGTACTCGGTCCACGACTGACTGCTCACGACTGACGACAACTGAATGAGCACAACTGCCCGACGACCATTGAATGACTGACCACGAACCTTGGCTGCTTCCGAATTTAATCCGCCTCTCGATATATTCAAATTGGCTGTCAGCGATTTGTGTCGACAGAAACAGGGACTTCCCTGGCATCACTCGCCCGTTTTTTTTGTAAAGGATTTCGTTCTCGTCAGCGACTCACGCGCTCAAACTAGGCCGGAGGGAGGGGTGCTGCAAGCATCTCGGGGTTTCCAGCAGCTGTGTCTGCACTAATTTGGGCCGGGGGTTACCCTGTTTCCTTCGCTGAGTGCTTATATCAACTAATTTTCGGGACTTTCCCTTTTTCCTTCGGCTGTGGTACATCCCAGCGTATTCTTATATCTCGGGACATCCCCGGGGATTATTTCTCAGGGTGTGAATACAGTGCAATTCCTATCCCCGGTACCCGCCATGCGTCAATCCCCCCTGTCTTATTTCGCTGTTGAACAACCTGTAACCAGAGTTGGCTTTGGTTGGTTTCTATCTCGGTCCACTGCTCTGTGTCTGCTTGCTCGCTGTTCCCGTCCAATCTTTAGGAGCACATGTCTGGTGCACAGTCGGCTATTTCCACACTTCCCCTCCTGCTGGAGCTCGGTTAGCTGTAGACCCCTCCTTTCCCTCTTATCGCTCTGACCTACTGAGGGGTGTGTTATCTGCTGGGGTCGTTGCCTCGCGCGTCTCTGGTTTGTCTCACCTCTTCACCTTTCACGACTCTCAGGGANTATCTGCTGGGGTCGTTGCCTCGCGCGTCTCTGGTTTGTCTCACCGCTTCACCCTTCACGACTCTCAGGGAGGGGGGTGTGGGTGGTCTCAAAATCTCGCAAATGACATTAGGTTGTAACACAATTACAAACAATGTAACACTGGTTACATATCACCCTTTTCTTACATTACTACAAATTTTTTTTTACAGTGTTTAATTACACATACTCCTTTGTTCTGCCGCATGCATTTCTCGGAATAAACAACACAACATTACCCTGGCAGCGATGTAAACATACTTTATTTAAGAGGGCTGGTAGGCCTCTCAAAAAAAGCAACTTCCTGGCGGCCTTTTACACACTCTTACTCGGGGGGCAAAAACACACATATTTTTGTCCCTGCTGAAGGCTTAAATCTCTAATTCTAACTCATATTACACTAGCAAATATCGGTCACTTAAGACCAAGCACATCTGGCGGTACACAATTGGTAAACAATAAAATAACAACACGCAAACCTTGTGGGAAAACCACCGGTAAACGCCACTGGTAAACAATCCTTAACCTCGGTAAAAAGTAAAATAGCTGTTGATACACAGTGATAAACAACAAGTAAACACTGGTAAACAGTGTGACTGATCTCTAATCCTAACACATACTTAACTAATATCCCTTATTTAACAACAAACAACCTTTTGCAATAATTGACTGTTAAACGATATACAAACATCGGTAAACATATATGAACTGGTGACACACAAAGATAAATAAAAAGCAAACACTGGCAAACAGTGCTACTGATAAATTGAAATCTGGTATAACGAGATAGATGTCCCACATATTTTGTCGCGGAATTCTGAGTGGTCTTATTGGGCATGTTTTCACACATAATTGCACTGTTATTAACCTCGATAATTTGGCTGAAAGCTTTTAAACACTTAGCACTTACGGTTTTGAAATTAATGAAATTAATCGGTCACTTTGCACTCGGTAAACAAAATATTTTCTGGCTGCACTGTCTCGCACTTGTTGCTGTGTTATATGAAGGGGGAGGGGGAGGGGGTAAACACTTTACCTTGTGTTGAATGCCTTCTGGGCTCCTGGATTAGGCGGGGCCTGGAGAAATTGCGTCTCTTGTTTACTTCCGGCTGGCTGGCTGGCTGGAAGGACGCCTCACCTCGCTGCGGATCTGGACAGTATGTAGTGTGGGGAGGCGATCCCCGTCCTTTTCTCGTTCAGTTGATATCTCTGGGCTGCTGGACTGCAGCCGCCTGGTACTGCCTCGCCTCTGCTTTTTGCTGGGTTCGACTGTGCCCATGTACCTCCACTTTCTTCGCGTCCATTTCCCGCCTTCCTTCGCCTCTTCACTCGCCTGGCTTTTGCTTCACACTCGTTGACGTTTGCTTCCTCTCGCGTTGTCTTCTTCACATGGGTATCCCCGCGCATGCTAGTCCCTTGGCGGGCGCTCTTCCGCCTCCTTCATCTCTCGTTCGTGTGGCCCCACACTTCTCGTCGTCCATTTTTTCTTGCTTAGTCTTCTTCACACGGTTATCCCCGCGCGTGCTAAGTTTCGAAGCGCCCAAGCCTGGCTCTTGAACTCCTGGCGCGTTTACTCATGTTTATTTATCTTTAGGCAATGACTGCGCGACAACACTGGATTTATTTTGCATCTTGCTTTTACCCCTATCTCGCAGTCTCTGTACCATACAGTGATACTAATTTTCCTGCAATTCCCTGCGGCTCATCCGAGTGGTCTTACGGCGGGCGGAAATACTGGCATATTTGTTCGGAAAATGTCACTATTCACCATCCAGGGAATCAGTAACTTTTCTTTTTCCTAATTTTTCTTTCACTGGTGCTCTGGTTACTGTAATTTGTCGGCACTGTCTGTTTACCTGACTGCCTGACCCCACATCACTCCTACCATCCAGTGAATGTGACCTCCTTTCTTCGTTACTATGTCTTTCGCCCGCTCCTGGGGCCCGCTCCTCGTCTCCTTTTTCGTTCTGCCTCGCTAATTTCTGCACCTCGCTTCGTCTCTCGCACCTTCGGTCTCTTCGATACTTTGCTTAACTCCGTTGGTTCTCCCGCCATACTCTCTCGAACTTGCTCCTCCCGTTCGTACTCGTTAATTCCTCGGCTGCCTGCTTCGGTAATTGGGACTCGTAATGTAATGTTTAGAACTGGGTGCCACAGAGTTTTATAATAGACTCTCTGAAGTCTGGTTTTAGCCTGACTAGCTCGTTAAGGGTGTCCCACTTTTCTCGGGTTTAGTCTGGTTCTTGTTACAGTCTAGACAGACTTAACTATGCCTTGAAATGCCCTGCCATGCCTTTACACGCCNGGTTTAGTCTGGTTCTTGTTACAGTCTAGACAGACTTAACTATGCCTTGAAATGCCCTGCCATGCCTTTACACGCCACACATTGGGCACCATTTTAACTTGTCGCTACTCGGCCACCTTAGCTATACAGGGGGTGGCCAGTAGTTCATAATAGCTAAATTATTTCGGCGCAGACTAAGGGTACCTGAGGATGTTGCTTTAAAGGTAAACAAATACTAGTATTCTCAGTTATTTAAAACACCAGGATTTAATTGACCAGAAGGTCACATAGTTATTACACACCCTGGCGAGACTGAGACCCCCTCTAGTCGTAAGCCTGNGGATTTAATTGACCAGAAGGTCACATAGTTATTACACACCCTGGCGAGACTGAGACCCCCTCTAGTCGTAAGCCTGGAGGGCTGGTGGGCTGAATACTATGCGTCAGGGAAGGTTTGTTGAATGGAGTCGTTTCTCTACTTATCTGTGAGTGCGGCTTTTGGTGAGTTGTCTTCGTTGGTAGCTGAGGCATGGTGAGTTGGGTGGCCCTGGTTCGGCCCCTCGGATTGGCTCTCGTTGACGTGCGGTACGAAGTTGGTTGTTTCCTGTGGCGTTAACGGTCTCTTTTTGAAGTACGGGATTAGGGTTCTCCCGTGACTTGAACTTTACTTGCGATCCCGGCGGGCCTNAGACTGAGACCCCCTCTAGTCGTAAGCCTGAAGGGCTGGTGGGCTGAATACTATGCGTCGGGGAAGGTTTGTTGAATGGAGTCGTTTCTCTACTTATCTGTGAGTGCGGCTTTTGGTGAGTTGTCTTCGTTGGTAGCTGAGGCATGGTGAGTTGGGTGGCCCTGGTTCGGGCTCTCGGATTGGCTCTCGTTGACGTGCGGTACGAAGTTGGTTGTTTCCTGTGGCTTTAACGGTCTCTTTTTGAAGTACGGGATTAGGGTTCTCCCGTGACTTGAACTTTACTTGCGATCCCGGCGGGCCTTCTGGTTGGAGACTGCCTCCTCGTCGTCTTTCTTCCGGCCATCGCGTTTCTGTCTGCATTCCTAACCGCGGAAACTGCCACTACGTTTCGGAAATGAACTCATAAGTTCTCGG
>NQII01002425.1:169282-188736 GCA_002778355.1 Clitarchus hookeri | reverse complement strand
TTCTGGTTGGAGACTGCTTCCTCCTCGTCTTTCTTCCGGCCATCGCGTTTCTGTCTGCATTCCTAACCGCGGAAACTGCCACTACGTTTCGGAAATGAACTCATAAGTTCTCGGCACTTCTACTCGGTTTGTCTCGGAAATTTACACATGAAGTTTCGGCTCACGACTCGCCTTCTCGGGGAATGGCGCCACTCGGACTGGGCTGCCACTCGTTTGCGGGAATTTACTCATATTCTCGGCACTGTCTCGTCACACGGCTGTTTACTCCCGTTTCGGCTTCATCTATCTCGTCTCGCGGCTGAACCGCCGTACTACTGCCGTCTCGGCTGGCAATAATTGCTCCCGAACAATTGTCTGTGAACTGATTGTACATTACTGCCTGGGGCCGGTCCCGAACTCCGGCCCGTTGATATGACTGCCTCTCGCCTAACTGGCTTCTCGGTCCACGACTGACTTCTCACGACTGACCACAACTGAATGAGCACAACTGTCCGACGACCATTGAATGACTGACCACGAACCTTGGTTGCTACCGAATTTAACCCGCCTCTCGATATATTCAAATTGGCTGTCAGCGATTTGTGTCGACAGAAACAGGGACTACCCTTGCGTCACTCTCACGTTTTTTTTNTATATTCAAATTGGCTGTCAGCGATTTGTGTCGACAGAAACAGGGACTACCCTTGCGTCACTCTCACGTTTTTTTTTGTAAAGGATTTCGGTCTCGTCAGCGACTCGCGCGCTCAAACTAGGGCGGAGGGAGGGATGCGGCAAGNTTTTTTTTTGTAAAGGATTTCGGTCTCGTCAGCGACTCGCGCGCTCAAACTAGGGCGGAGGGAGGGATGCGGCAAGTATTTCGGGGGATCCCAGCAGCTGTGTCTGCGCTAATTTGGGCCGGGGGTTACCCTGATTCCTTCGCTGAGTGCTTACATCAGCTAATTTTCGGGACTTTCCCTTTTTCCTTCGGCTGCGGTACATCCCAGCGTATTCTTATATATCGGGACATCCCCGGGGATTATTTCTCAGGGAGTTGAATACAGCGCAATTCCTATCCCCGGTACCCGTCACGCGTCAACATTGGTACAGGAATTTATACGAGCCAATACCTGCTCATACAAAAGTTTTCATAGAGTTTATTCGTAGTTTGTTCGCACGTTTGAAATGAAAANATACGAGCCAATACCTGCTCATACAAAAGTTTTCATAGAGTTTATTCGTAGTTTGTTCGCACGTTTGAAATGAAAAGTTTGAAAAAGCACCTCATGTATAACGTGGTTGGTTGTTTCCTAAAAGTGTTATGTATCAGAATCATTTAATATTTGTCACAACACTGTATCTTATTTTTTGGTTGAATTTATATTTAGTTACATTTTATTTACGATGTGTAAAATTTAATTTACAATTAAAATTAATAGGAACTGGGGAAAAGAGTTATACTGGTAAAAACTTGTAAGAAATAGTTCTCATTCAAAATACGATTGAGTGTCCATGATTGCTATGTGTTGTGCCTCTGACGTAGTCTTCTAGAATTTGTCAAGCTTTGCTTGCATGAGGCGGAGGAATAGCCTGAAAGTAGAACTCTAGCAGTTCTTCGGAATAGTTGGAAACAACCATGAATGGACTATAGTAGTATTTTTCAACTCTGGCTCTTTACAATATACCCTCAGCAATATTCTGTTGGTGACAGCTGGCAAGAATGCACTTTATTTTAAAACTTCTTAAGGGGCCTACCTTTATGGCACTCGAACTACGTTGCAGTGTGTTTGCAATACACATCGTGGAATAAAATAACGCGTAATTTTCTAACAGAACAAATCATCGAAAAGTCAACTGAGTTATTGGAAAATTTTTGCACGCTTATTGTTATAACGGCTGGTTCTGTCGAGTGACATCGTGTTTGAATAACATGCTTGAATAAATTTGTTTTACAGACATTACAGTATCTGTAGTGTAAAAGATTTATACCTTAGTATGACATTTACTGTTTGCAAACAAATGTTTTACACGATCACCTTTATATCGTGGATTATTATAAAATATAATAAAATTTCGCGGACACCCACATTCACGTATAATTAATGTCACTCGTTTGATAATTGAATGAGTGCTAAGACTGTCTGCTTTTACGCGGTTTTGAACAAACCTGCAAGGAATAGCACCTCACTCTTGCATGAGTGAGAAATCAACTTCCCGAACATACAGGCTAGGTACACGGACAACATCGCCAGCAACCGACACCGATAGAGACATTTTAACACTGTATTCACCGAGTACCCAGCTTCCTTTCGTAAGGTTATTGATGAGATCCCTACCGACTGCGTTGTGGATGGTTTTTCTTCTCAGTATATGCCTTGCCTTATCATTAATAATTATATTAAATACGAATTAGTTTTTGAAAACTGATAAAAAAATTATTTATTAAATACTTATATTGACATGTAAAATAATGTTCTCATGACGCAAATAATTTGGGCATAAAAATAAGCGACGTGTTTCCTGGTTACTTGCCACGTACCGTAAAACTATTTTACGTTTGACGGAGTGACATTTTGACAGCGAAAATATGAGGGTGTAGTTACTAAGTTTTTTTTATTAACTGTACAGTGTTGTTTTATTTGCATCCTCGTGTAGTCAACTTGGTTCCCGGCAGCGTGCGCTAAATGCGTGTTCCCTAACAGCAGGGCCTGAAACGACCCACGGTCCTTTTTCTCACCAACCACGTTCGCTGTAGCCTCTCCCCATCTCGTCAAGGCAGGCACGCGGATTTCCGCTACAATTCTTTAATTCCCGTTTTAAATGGAGGGAAGGAAATTTGGGAGTAGCGCCTCGGCGCTCTGTACTTCTCCACCCCCGGGGGCGGTTTTAATTTGTCCGCGCCTTCTGTGTAATTGCGTATCGCACAGGGGAGGCGTACTGCCGGCGAATGCAGTCCTTGTCTTCACGTACCTCAGTTCCGCTGCACGGGGAGACGGCGAGTTCTAAAGTCAGCATGTGACGTAGGTAGCCTGCCTGAGCAGTTTAGAGTAATATTTGTTTAAACGAAGCAAATACATGTTCTCTTATTGCCAACATAAGTAAATAATTTAAAGAATAAACAAAATTGCAGCTGTTGCAAATATAATTTTTCTTTTTATACTACTTTCTGAAATAAATTAAGGCTTATGAGATAACTTTCCTGCCTGTGTGTGTATGTATGAGTTGGTATGTATGTGTATATTGCTGTGTGTTTGTGTCTGTGCGTGTGTTGGTCCCACCTTTCTCAATTTTTGAACGCGTACACAAAATTTCACCAAACTTGGTACGCATAGAGTACTTAGTAAGGACGCGTNACCTTTCTCAATTTTTGAACGCGTACACAAAATTTCACCAAACTTGGTACGCATAGAGTACTTAGTAAGGACGCGTGACTTTTATAGTTTTCGATTACGTCGGGCACTTACTTTCAAAATGGTGGCCATATAAAATATGGTGTGATATGTTGTAACTCGGGAACCATAACACTGATTTAAACCAAGAATTTTGTATGCTGGTAGATCATCGTGTAAGCATTAAATTTTGATATTGACATTGTTGTTGATCAGTTATTTTGGAAAATAGCACCAAANGGTAGATCATCGTGTAAGCATTAAATTTTGATATTGACATTGTTGTTGATCAGTTATTTTGGAAAATAGCACCAAATAATAAGTCAAGAAAACGTAAGTGATTGGACGTGGTTATGTACTTACTTTCAATATGGCGGCTATACTTTTTTTTAAAATATTTATTTGGTATATCTGCCATACCATCTGAACAATTTCAACCAAATTTGGTATACTGAAAGTATCTGTTAGAAGCATAATATAAAAACGTATAACCACTTTTTTCGGTCATCTTGAANAAAATTTGGTATACTGAAAGTATCTGTTAGAAGCATAATATAAAAACGTATAACCATTTTTTTCGGTCATCTTGAAAGATAGTGCCATGTGAATAAATAGCTGTTTATGATAGCTCAGTATATATTTGACCGATTCCTACCAAATTTTGCAAACAAGTAGTACTGATGCAGATGATGTTAAGTGATATGTTTTAAGCATGCCAGACTCTTATTTTCCTAATGGGGGCCATACAGATATTAAAGTTAAGAATGCCATGGTGTCGAAATGATACATAATTCCACGTAAACTTTCATAATTTAAATGAATCTGACAACTGTTTCCAAAATGGCAGCATCATAAATAATTTAAGTAAATTCGTCATATACAGGAAATTGACAAAATAATATGAACACCATGGAATATAGTACATTTTGTTGGATGTTGGCAACACTGCTTTCGTGTAAATAATGCGACCCGCACGAATNAACACCATGGAATATAGTACATTTTGTTGGATGTTGGCAACACTGCTTTCGTGTAAATAATGCGACCCGCACGAATCACACAGTTTACGTGCCAAGTCTTGTAGATTACATTTCAGTGTATTATACGCTTTGTTCTGCGACGGTTAAAATAGGCGATTGGTGAAATGTGTGATTTCTCAGACTTCGAAAGAGGGCAAGTCGTTGGTGCTCGGTTAGCGGAAGCGTCTGTGACGAAAACAGCTGAATTGTTTAACGTTTCACGAGCGACAGTATCCACGGTAATGACAGCATACACAAAACATGGTAAAACATCATCGGCGAAGAGGAATAGTGGGCGAAACCCAAAGTTAACTGAGAGACACCGACGAACATTAAAAACAATTGTGGGCAGACAACATAAAACTACCGCGGCAACAGTGAGAGCATAGCTCATCTTTCACTTTAATACTGTTTCGACAAAAACAGTACGGCGGGAGCTCCACACAGTTAACATTCATGGAAGGGCTGCAATTGCGAAATCCTTTATAACGGAAGCCAACCCTACGCTGCGAAAGAAGTTGTGCCACGTTCATAAAACCAGGACACTTGATGGTTGGAAGAATGTGGTATGGTCCGATGAAACAAAGTTTACATTGTTTCCTACAAACATCCGGGNATATATATATATATATATATATATATATATATATAGCCTTTTTTCAGCAATTTTGTACGACAGCATCAAATAAGAAAATAAAGTTTTTTATGTCATATCAGGGGCCAAACAACCTATTACCACCAAATTATACATTCAAATAGCGCTACGGTAGGCCATGTAAACTTACACGTTTTAAGTGGCTAAGTGACTTATTTTCAAAATGACGGCCTTCTTAATATTTTAGGTTAGTAAAACCTATAAGTCTTATCATTGGACTGATTAAATCCGAAGTTGATGCTCCGAATCCTACTTCCTTAATGTAGTTCATTGCACACTAGCTTATTGTGGGTTCAAGTCCCAGGTAAGGCACGTGTGTATTTGTAATTGTCACACTAATATTGCATACCTTTCTGGTTTCATTTCTTATGTTATTGCTTTCAAAGAGCAGTCAAGTTCTACCTACCAACTCCTCATTTAAAAACTTATTTCAGCATTAATTGCACCCATGTTGAGGAAAGTAGGCTTATTAGTTATATCGGTAACTTATTGTTTCTGTTAACACGATATCCGTTTGAGTTAACAAAAGTAGTTTTGTGTGCAAAAAATTCTATTTAAAAAAATGCTTTAATTAATTTCTCATCTAAAAGTTACTTGGATTTAACGCANTTTTGTGTGCAAAAAATTCTATTTAAAAAAATGCTTTAATTAATTTCTCATCTAAAAGTTACTTGGATTTAACGCAGAGAATATCTCTATAATTTGTATTTTTTTAAAGTTTTACTTAAAGACGTATTTAATTATTATATTGATTTTGAAGAGGTACTGCGATGCTGTAACATATAGCCTGTCATATATATATATAATTTTATTGTGCTAAAAAAATATTTATTTGCTTTATACAGGTTTTAAATTATGTTTTATATAAGTATCACTACACGATGATACACAAGTGCGGGTTTTGTCATTGTTAATCTGGCNTGTTTTAAATTATGTTTTATATAAGTATCACTACACGATGATACACAAGTGCGGGTTTTGTCATTGTTAATCTGGCTGGCTATCCATAATTTAACCTTTAATGTGGTAAAAAGGGAAGCGTGTTTTAGGAAACATATAAAACGGTGCTACATATCGAAACATACCTGCTCACAAAAACATATGGTTGACCATCAAAATGCACCTTTTTAAAGGAAACAAAACGGCCATCCCGAGAGAGAAAAGTAGTCAAAATTCATTAGTATCAATCAAATATATTTAACTCCAAAAGATTTGAGAAGGGGTATGAAAATATTTTCGTGAATTTTAATAGCGTTTGCAATAATTTTAGGTTTCTGAAAAATAGGATAGGGAGCACTACGAGGTAACGTTTTTTGCTAAAAACATGAAAATGCAGATGGAAAAAACCGCAGTAATATTGGTCTCACCTACTTTCCAGTAATTTACTGCAGGTGTTTCATAACTTGTAGATCTAAATAACAGATTTTAATTAGTGAAATGTTGCCGAAAAATTAAATTAATTGCCTACTTCCAACTGGTGAAAGAATGACTAGAACTTTTGTAAAGAGATAAGGTTATTTACTACCAGGACCAATGATAAAAATAGAAAAATTTGTTCTTAATAACCACATCGTGTAGTAAAAGATTGAAAAAAGCATTAAAAAGTATAAAAAGTAAATATTTACCGACGTCAAACACGGCGTTATTAACTCTAAAATATGTTCATGTAAACGTTAAAACCAACAAATAAGGTTTCATCCTCACACTAAAATAATTATCCTCGCTGATTTACTAACTCATTCATCAATATATGGCCTTAAAATGCTGGACGAAAAACCATGATATTTTAGAATTGGCTTTCACTTAGGATGTAGGCAACCGCCAAGGGATTTTACGAAATTTAGTCCTTAAAGGGTTAGAAAAGGGGTAAAATACGCATTCCTGTAATTTTAAATATCTCTTAAACCCGACGTTACAGTTTGATGAGTCTTGCTTCAAAATGTGACATACAAATAAACAATTACCGAAAAATTATTCGTGTTTAATTTTAAATAAAAAAATTAAAGTGTACAAATTTATTTACAGCGAATCCTCAGTTCTTGAACATGATAAGGCATGGCGTATTTTATGCTAAAACATATTATGTAGATACTTATTTGAGCAGCTTTCGAAATCAAACTCTAAATATCGTGAAAATGAGTAAACAGTAAATAAATACTCACTACCTCTTAAAATAGTTGAAATACCATCTATATTGATTCTTATTATAGAATACAAATTTCAAAAACAACTCAAATTTTCTATTTCAAAATTAAACGGTTAAGGTGTTAAAAATTTATATACTTTCATTGCTGTTGAAACTTACGAGACTCTGCGGGACTTTTTGCTTTTAAAAATTATCAATCAATTTTTTTTCCAAAACAGAATTGATACGTCAGATAAAATATTTAAATTCTTTTGGAAAAGGCGTTGCCACGGACTGTGACATTTATAGGCACTCGCTTACTTTTAACCATGTTTTTTNTTAAATTCTTTTGGAAAAGGCGTTGCCACGGACTGTGACATTTATAGGCACTCGCTTACTTTTAACCATGTTTTTTAAAACTTATTATTCTCTTTCATGGAAAAGCCACTTGTTTTCTTTTCCAGCACCTAGATTTCTTAATTGCTTATTTCTATGTAACAGCAAGGTTATAAACTACAGGTTGAGTATAAAATAATAGCCCGANCTAGATTTCTTAATTGCTTATTTCTATGTAACAGCAAGGTTATAAACTACAGGTTGAGTATAAAATAATAGCCCGACTTTGAATATCTATAATATCAAAACCAAACAAAATACAACATTGATTGACCAATCAGATGAACCGTGTAACCGTGAAGTATGTTTACTATATATTCATAAATGCTCAATATAACCACCACGAACGGCCCGAACGACATCTACGCGATAATCAAACTCGTTCCACACCCTCGTCAGCATGCCCGGTGTTACAGCTTGGATGGCGTCCGTAATTCTCGTTTTGAGCTCGTCAATGTTAATCAGCAATGATGGACGAAACACTTGATCCTTTATGTACCCCCTAGAAAAAATTCGCATGTGGTAAGATCCGTTCTTCTTGGGGGCCAGTGATGAAGAGCCTGGTCCNTTATGTACCCCCTAGAAAAAATTCGCATGTGGTAAGATCCGTTCTTCTTGGGGGCCAGTGATGAAGAGCCTGGTCCCCAGCTGCTCCTCGACCAATCCAGCTTTGCGTCTCGTTCTGGAATCCGCAAACAGCTATGTGCTAATCGGGAGGCGCACCATCCTGTTGGGAAAATGAAGTCCCCCGCCACCTCTTCTAACTGAGGAAGCAACCACTCTGTGAGCATGTCCAAATAAGGTATTTCACTAACAGTGGGCTATTGAAAAAAGAATGGGCCGAAAAGAGTGTCTCTGGATACAGCGCAAAACACGTTCACTTTGGGGGAAGCGCGCTCGTGTTCGGTGGTTTCATGTGGACGCTCCTGACCCCATATCTGCACGTTGTGCCGGTTCACCTTACCATTTGTAAAGAACGTCGCTTCATTGCTAATAACTAGCTTAGACATGAAGGCATCGTCTACCTCGTTCTGGGCAATAACGAACGCGTAGAAATCACGTCTCAGTTTTTTATCCCTTTCGGTAAGAGCCTTTAGAAAATGTAACCTGTATATTTTGTACAGCAGTCGCTTTCGCAACGCTGTCCATGCCGTTTATTGAGGGATTTGCATTTCCCGGCTAGTTTGTCTAGTTTATTTTCTCGGACTGCGAAATAACGCTTGTTGAATCCGTTGCACATTCTCTTCGGAAACAAGCGGCCACCCGGAATTTTTGCCTTTGCAAAGGCACCCTGTGTCTCGGAACTGACGAAACCAGCGTACGATACTCCACCTATCGGGAGGACGAGGTCGATATTAGCGACGCAATTCACGTTGAACAGTCGTAACCGAATCACATTTAGCAAACTGAATAACACAGAACGCCTTATGTTTATCCGTCGCCATCGTGATGCGGACTAACACACAACACACGCTCATAGTNGACATCGTCTACCTCGTTCTGGGCAATAACGAACGCGTAGAAATCACGTCTCAGTTTTTTATCCCTTTCGGTAAGAGCCTTTAGAAAATGTAACCTATATATTTTGTACAGCAGTCACTTTCGCAACGCTGTCCATACCGTTTATTGAGGGATTTGCATTTCCCGGCTAGTTTGTCTAGTTTATTTTCTCGGACTGCGAAATAACGCTTGTTGAATCCGTTGCACATTCTCTTCGGAAACAAGCGACCACCCGGAATTTTTGCCTTTGCAAAGGCACCCTGTGTCTCGGAACTGACGAAACCAGCGTACGATACTCCACCTATCGGGAGGACGAGGTCGATATTAGCGACGCAATTCACGTTGAACAGTCGTAACCGAATCACATTTAGCAAACTGAATAACACAGAACGCCTTATGTTTATCCGTCGCCATCGTGATGCGGACTAACACACAACACACGCTCATAGTACGACGACAGACGCTCCCAGTTTCATTTCTCGGCACATAAAGAAAATATCAGACCATCCCCTTCACTTAGACGTGTCGAATGCAAGCGATATGCTTACAAGAGCGTGGAACGAGTTTGATTATCGAGCAGATGTTATTCAATGTGGTCACATTGAACATTTATGAAAGTATGGTAAACAAATTTAACGGTTCCATGGTTCATTTAATTGGTCAATCAAGGTTGTAAGTTGTTTGGTTTTTATCTCATAGACCTTCAAATATGGGGTGCTATTTTATACTCTACCTGTATTTTAGTCACTGCGTCTGTAATTTTGTTTATTTATCTATAAATCTTCCAAGATTTCGTTACTTTGTCATTTTGAAATTTATTAGCGACCAGTTACTCTGATCAGGTTAAGCTGTTGTGTCAACTGGTTGAAATAACTTTAATTAAAGAATAGGAATGGTAAATTTTATAATAAAATATCTTGTATTTAGTTTATAAAATTAATTTTGAAATTATTCTATGTCAATGTAATTTTATAAAGAATTAATGGTAATGAAACAGGATAGTATCACTAGCATTGNTGACAAGAGCGTGGAACGAGTTTGATTATCGAGCAGATGTTATTCAATGTGGTCACATTGAACATTTATGAAAGTATGGTAAACAAATTTCACGGTTCCATGGTTCATTTAATTGGTCAAACAAGGTTGTAAGTTGTTTGGTTTTGATCTCATAGACCTTCAAATATGGGGTACTATTTTATACTCTACCTGTATTTTAGTCACTGCGTCTGTAATTTTGTTTATTTATCTATAAATCTTCCAAGATTTCGTTACTTTGTCATTTTGAAATTTATTAGCGACCAGTTACTCTGATCAGGTTAAGCTGTTGTGTCAACTGGTTGAAATAACTTTAATTAAAGAATAGGAATGGTAAATTTTATAATAAAATATCTTGTATTTAATTTATAAAATTAATTTTGAAATTATTCTATGTCAATGTAATTTTATAAAGAATTAATGGTAATGAAACAGGATAGTATCACTAGCATTGCGTCAAGCGACTTGATATCCGTGATAGTCACTGGTATTTTTTTGTTCACCCAACAGCTTTTTTCTTGACTCCAATCCGTTATGGCGTGACATAAAATTTTGTTAGCTCTTGCTATTGTCTAGTTTTAATGGAGTGATCCGAGTTCTACCGACTTGGATAAGTTTTTCTTGTCCTGCTTTCTGATATTCGCCTCAGTAATGTGTTATTTTGTTCTCACCTCTTTAATTTTTGCGTAAGTCTCTATTATTACAGCGGTCGACCTGTTGAGACGGAAAATGCTGTGTTGAGGCCATTTCACTACCTTGCTGCCGAGGCATGGCAAATATTTTGATGTNTCTTCGCCTCAGTAATGTGTTATTTTGTTCTCACCTCTTTAATTTTGCCTAAGTTTCTATTATTACAGCGGTCAACCTGTTGAGACGGAAAATGCTGTGTTGAGGCCATTTCACTACCTTGCTGCCGAGGCATGGCAAATATTTTTATGTCGCCTTGCATCTTCTTGAGGCCTACTTAATGATGATGGAGTAACACCGATGCTGGGGTTGGCAAGGGAGATGTCCTTAAGAAGGGCAANGTCGCCTTGCGTCTTCTTGAGGCCTACTTAATGATGATGGAGTAACACCGATGCTGGGGTTGGCAAGGGAGATGTCCTTAAGAAGAGCAACGTCTCAGGAAAGTCCTGCATTTTCTGCACCATTTTCGGCATGTGCATCAAGTCGCAGTATTTTAATAAACTTACTTTTGGACTGAATAAAGCATGTTAAAAAAAGGAATGTAACTTCAAAATTTTTTCTATGGCTCGGCATATTTTGTAATTCTAAAATTCTTTGCGAGATCCCAAAATATTAACTATTATTTCATTTATAAAAAAGTTAAATTTTATTACAACAGTTTGTTGTATGAAGTACCTATGATATTATCTATCAAACTTTTGTTACTGTTGTTACACACTTAAAATTAATTTCTTATTGTTTTATATTAATTCACTTCAATTAAAATTAATTTTGGTCACATGAATGTAAGTTCTGCTTTCTTTATCAACCACCTTGCTTTTTAATCTAAATCACATTTTGCCTTATTGCTGTATATANTTATGTCGCCTTGCATCTTCTTGAGGCCTACTTAATGATGATGGAGTAACACCGATGCTGGGGTTGGCAAGGGAGATGTCCTTAAGAAGGGCAACGTCTCAGGAAAGTCCTGCATTTTCTGCACCATTTTCGGCATGTGCATCAAGTCACAGTATTTTAATAAACTTAGTTTTGGACTGAATAAAGCATCTTAAAAAAAAAGGAATGTTACTTCAAAATTTTTTCTATGCCTCGGCATATTTTGTAATTCTAAAATTCTTTGCGAGAATCCAAAATATTAACGATTATTTCATTTATAAAAAAGTTTAATTTTATTACAACAGTTTGTTGTATGAAGTACCTATGATATTATCTATCAAACTTTTGTTACTGTTGTTACACACTTAAAATTAATTTCTTATTGTTTTATATTAATTCACTTCAATTAAAATTAATTTTGGTCACATGAATGTAAGTTCTGCTTTCTTTATCAACCACCTTGCTTTTTAATCTAAATCACATTTTGCCTTATTGCTGTATATAATAATAATAATAATTAATATGTATGTGTAAGGGTGCTGGAGTAAGGATTTTGGCTTGGTCTCTTTGTTTCTCCATTTGATATTAGAGTCACACCTACACAACCAGAGCCTTCAGAGCTTCCCCTCCCGCGCTGCCCGTGAACGGTCTTAGGCTTGGTGGGACCGAACACCGGCCTCCCACTGCTGTTTGCAATTTCTGCACCAGAGTCCTTTATGAGAGGTGCGGCTCATCACACGACTCAATTTATGCTTAATTTATATATGCCACACGCGAATCCAAATCCACCATAAATTCTAATCCCCGATGAGGATAGCCTAGGGGCAAAGGTAGTACAAAATACATTGAAAAAAATATCGAAACAAATAATGAATTGAACCACACGAACGATGACTGTGAGCTCATCACCCACACAGACGTACTCCGACACACACAGAAGGTGCCGTAGCCACCAGGTATAAAAGTATGGCGGAAAATTAGGACCAAAACACAAAGAGGCACAACTGTTTTGGACAACCGCAATAAATTTTTAGAGCGAACTCTGTCCAATAAATATACTGAAAGGCACATCATAAGCAGTAATCAAAAAACGCCAAACTACACATATAATATAAAACAAAAAATTACTGATATAACTATTGAGCCTTTTTCCTCTATACTGATGCAATTAATTTTTAAATAAGTTCTTAAAAGCTCAGTTGATAGGTAAGACTTGACGTCTCGTTGAAAGCAATACCATTAGAGACGAAACCAGAAACTTATGTAACAGTAGTCAGACAATTACAAATACACATGTGCCTTATACGGAACCCGAACACAGAAAACTTCGTTCCATAAGCTAGCATGCAATCAACTGCATTGCACAGGACATATTCGGAGTATCAATGTCGGATTTAATCAGTCTAATGTTTCAAATGAGTTTTATTAAACTAAAATATTAAGAGGCTGTCATTTTGAAAATGTGTGACTGAGCCACTTGAAACATGTATGTTTACATGGCGTACCGTAGCTCAACTAGTGTAAAGAATTAGGTATAAATTTGTTAATTTATCCCTGAGATATAGTATTAAAAACATTTATTTCCTTATTTCGCGATATCGTAAAAAATTGCCAACATACAAATTTTGTTGAATGTGGTTAAATTGTTGAATGTTTGTGGCAATATTATCTAGATTATTTATGAAACCGCCATTTTGAACATTGTTGCGCGACCCAACTAAATTATGTTATTATACCTGACATTCTGTGGAATTTTTGGCGTGTACAATTTTGTGTAAATTAGTTGGAGTGTTCCCAAATATGGCAATATGTTAATTTTTTTCGACTGGCGTTATTTTACAGCCAGTTTAGAAAAATGGAATCTGCGTTTGTATAATTGATGCTTCCAATAAATAAAGTTAGTGTACAAAATTTAGTTGTCTTTTATTAAATTGTTTTATTTATGCAACATACTTAATTAATTTATTTATATTAATACCATTAAGAAAAGGTTTTCTACACCTGGGAGACGTCAGTTGATATATCATAATGTAGAACTACTTGCTTGTCGAATTTGGGGCGAATTGGTTGATTGGTGTTCGAGATATGGCATAAAACCTTCTTATTTTTTATGCGGTGACCTTAATAAATACAGGATTAATCAAGAAGTTACCTATTACTCATAAGCATACTTTCCTCTACATGGGTGCAAGCAAATTTTAGTGAAGTTCCTGAAAGCTTCAGTGGTAGGTAGGCATTGACATCGCATTGCCAGCAATATCATTAGAGATGACACAAGAAACATGTGAAGCAGTACAAAGACAACTAAAATACACGAGTTACTTGCCCGGGATTAGAATTTGAAATAATTCATTAAATTTAGTTATCTTGCAATCAACTGCATGACGGAGGTAGGACTCGGAGCATCGACTTCGGATGCAATCAGTGCAGTGTAATCAGTTTTGAATGATAGGGTTCACTATGCTGAATATATACACGGCCATCATTTTAATAATAAGTGTCTGAGTGACTGAAACACATAAGATTACATGATCTACCACAACGCTGCTTGAGTGACAATTTTTGTGGAAATCGGTTCATTGGTGTCCGAGATATGGCATATAAAACTACTTAAAAGTGGCTCTGTTTACGATGTTTGTAATAGATAATGCCAGCATAAAAGTTGGATTGATATTGTTAAATTGTTAAATATATATGTTAAAAATATGAAAATAGTAACATGACCAGCCTTTTTAAAATCATTGTCTGACCCTATTTAAATAATGTAATTTTACATTGCCTTTTGTAGGTGTGCAAAATTTTGTACAAATTTAGTCGAATTATTCCGCAAATATGACAAAATGTTCATTGTACTCACCTGACACTACTTTGTAAAATATCCGGCAAAGGAGGATATCTGTATGCATATAGGTTGATTGATCCTCGAGATATGGCATAAAAAACTCCATTGATGATGTGACGATCATCATAAATGGAGAGCAGAAAGCTTAAAAATTAGCACATTCGATTATTGTCAAAGATACAATATACAAAGTTAATTTAAATCTGTTACTTAGTTTCGTAGATACAGAACACTAAGCTAAAACATTTACATATGCGCCATTCAGAAGATAAAAAATTTACATACTTAAAACATATGAATTTATATAGCCTACCAGAATACAACTTTTTCGCCAAATTTGAAATAAATCGGTTTATTGCTTCCCGAGATATGTCATAAGAACTAAATTATGTCATGTGGGGGTTATCTTACAAAATAGCGGAGAAATGAGGCTTTGCATATACAATTTTGATGGATATAAATCATACTGTCAGCATAGAGAGTTAAGTTGAAAGATATTTTGCAGTTTCGTAGATAGAAAATTCTAAGCTAAAAGTCTATATGGCCACCATTTTTAAATAATGTATGTCCGACCCTCTCAAAATTAATCAGTTTACATAGTCTACCATAGCAATAATTGTTTGCCAAATCGGTTGTTTTTCGGAGTTGAAATAATTTTAATTTGTCAAGTGATACTTATTTATAATAAGGTAGACAAAAGAGATTTTATGTGTATCCATTTCTTTATTATAATATATGCAGCCATAATACAATGTTTCATTGAAAGTAATTAAATGGTTTGAACGATATAACATAAAAAACTAAAATAGCTATATAGTAACTTTTTTGAAAATAATTGTCTGCCATACCTAAAAAAGATAATTTAACATCATATACCGCAGTACTTTTTGTTTGCCATATTTGGTAGGAATCGGCCAACTGTTTCCCGAAATGACATAACTTTATTTGTTCGTTTGGCACTATCTTACAAAATGGCAGACAAAAGTTTTTTTTATAATTTGATTTTGTCAGCGTACAAAATTTGGTTGCAATTGATTAAATAGTGTGGTAGTTAAACCAAACAAACCTAAATTATTTGTATCGCCGCCATTTTCAAAATAAGTGCTTAGTACATTGTTATTATTTACATTTAACTAGTCTGTAATAGTATTTCATATGTGCCAAATCTGGTGAAAATAGGTTGAGTAGTTTTCAAGAAATGGTGTAAAAATTTTATTTTTTCATGTGGTGCTATCTTTCAAAATAGCCGACCAACAACAATCTTAATATCTGAATTTATTGCTTACAAATTGTGCTGTAAGCGTACAAATCTTGGTTAAAATAGGTTGAATGGTTTCCGAGATAAGACATATAGGTCTAAATATGAAAGTGGACGCAATTTTGAACGTTAGTGCGCAGTGTGGTCAAAAAATATAAAATTCAGGTGTCCTTACTTCGTACCATATGTGTACCGAGTTTGATGAAATTAGGTTTACGCGTTCAACAATTGAAAATAGAGGACATTCACACGCACATACACACCCATACACACATACACACACATACACACATACACACACATAGACACACAATAAGGAAAGTAATCTCAGTAGCTTTTCTTTCCTTAGGAAAATTGACTGAAAAGTTATGTATTAACACATTCGATGATTGCATACTGCCAGTATACAAATTTAATTTAAAATCGATTACATAGTTTTGTAGATATGCACACTAAGCTTCAATTATTTTATAGCCGGCATTCTCAAAATAAGTATCTCTCACATTTTAAAAACACTTACATTTCTATGGCTTACCACAATTTAACTTATTCACCAAATGTGGTAATAATGGATTGATTGTTCCCCGATATGACATAAAAACTTACTCGTGTGGCGCTATCGTACAAAATGCAAACAAATGAGGCTATGAGGTGGTGTACATGATGCTTCTAATTGATACTTTCATCATGCTAAATTTGGTCAAAATTAGTTAAACGGTGTGGTAGACATACCTAATAAACTTTAATATTGGTACGGTGGCCATTTTGATAATAAGTATCTGGTAAAGTTAAATAGCTTACTTTTACCTGGCCTATTATGGTATTAGTTACTTGCTTAATTGAATGAGAATCGGTTTCATAATTTTACCGTTATGACGTTAAATCTTTTATTTATTTATTTCGACTTTATTTATACTTGAGACGGCTTCAATGCCTTCTCTTACACTTAACTTCCAAAGCAGACGAACAGTGATATCCAGTTCAAAATTTAATGCACAAACCATGCTCTGGCAGCATAAAAATTTTTGTTGAAATCAATCGAATCTTTCCCGAGATATGACATATCGCCCTAAATATTAGAATGGCCACCATTTTGTAAGTAAATGTCCAGCGTGGTCTAAACAATAAAATGCAGGCGTCATGACCAAGTGCTTTATGCGTAACGAGTTTGGTGAAATTCGGTTACCGCGTTCAAAATTTGAAAAAAAAAAAAAAAAAAAAAAAANGGGGGGGGCATTTACGCACAGACACACTCACGTGCAGACAGGAAATTAATCTCATAAGTCTTTCTTTCCTTCGCAAAGTAGGCTAAAAAATTTACGAGATTTTACGCTGATAGTGCGAGTTAACGACAGTTCCATTTCATATACACGTCATTAAATTGAAACCAATGAACTTCTTTTCCCCTGTCCCAAATATATTACGTTATTCGCAACCCGTTGGCGGAACTTGACACACCTGTTAACTCAAAATACTTTTTAAGAGACTCAGGAGTGCAACATATATTACATTCAGGTTGATATCCTATGCAAATAAAGTGTCCGTGTGTAACAAAACTACTGGTGCGAACCGCCCAATTCGTACACTAGTCAGTAGNCACAGACACACTCACGTGCAGACAGGAAATTAATCTCATAAGTCTTTCTTTCCTTCGCAAAGTAGGCTAAAAAATTGACGAGATTTTACGCTGATAGTGCGAGTTAACGACAGTTCCATTTCATATACACGTCATTAAATTGAAACCAATGAACTTCTTTTCCCCTGTCCCAAATATATTACGTTATTCGGAACCCGTTGGCGGAACTTGACACACCTGTTAACTCAAAATACTTTTTAAGAGACTCAGGAGTGCAACATATATTACATTCAGGTTGAGATCCTATGCAAATAAAGTGTCCGTGTGTAACAAAACTACTGGTGCGAACCGCCCAATTCGTACACTAGTCAGTAGTGTACGTATATAAAAACATATGTAAACTATTTAAACTTTTGGTTAATCTAGACGTTATTTTACATTATCTGCTTAAATTTTATTGATTTTGAAAGCCATACATTTAGGAACCGTTGGCAAAATTAAGTGGTTGCTATAAAATAATTTTGTGCGCAGGAAAATGTCACGGAATGAACTTTTCTTCTTTTTTCTTCTACTATAGTACTTTCAATGTGGGTGGGTGGACGAGGAGTGGAATGCAGTATTCAGAGCAGAATTCACCGTAATCACCGTAAGTCACAGTTATAAAACATGAATTTATCTTAGACGAAATATGGCGCACCCTAGTCATACCAGTAGCTCAGTAACCGATTCCACAAATATAACTGTATTGCTGGATTTATAAAAGTTGGCTTCGTGTCGTAAATAGTTACTAACTAAATAACCTTTCCTTGCCTCATTATTTTTAAGTCCAATCCCGGTAGACAAACAGAACCATCATAACACTGCTACCTTTTGAAAACGACATATTAGCTTTATTAATACAATGGGACTGAAATCCTAACTGTTATAATTTGGCAAGGGAATGCATTGTTATTTTTATATCACCGTCAGTCAATATAGCTGNGACTGAAATCCTAACTGTTATAATTTGGCAAGGGAATGCATTGTTATTTTTATATCACCGTCAGTCAATATAGCTGCTAATGTTGTAAATTAGATTGGTACATACACCTTGATAAGTTATAGACATAAGGAAATAGCTATCTAAATACTTTTNTTAATGTTGTAAATTAGATTGGTACATACACCTTGATAAGTTATAGACATAAGGAAATAGCTATCTAAATACTTTTATGTAATTATTTACACAAGAAGCAGAATTAGCTGATGAAATTTAAAAAAAAAAAAAACGGAGAAAATATTTCTGTAAATATATTGTCAAATACATACAGAAAAGTTGAATACAGATATTTTGTTCGTCACTGAATTCCAAGATCTTGAGCGCCGTTGAGGGTGAAATTAAGTGAAGAAGGAGCAGTGGTGGAATGCAAGGGCGGCGGAAACTGAGTGTTCCGAGAAAAACCGCCAGCCAACGGAAACGTCCACCACGTTGCAGGGTTTAATGACAATTGTCTTGTGGAAGATTTACAATAGTCGTTTTAAACGCCTACAATTGTACAAAAAGAATGCATTGTTTCTGGTATTACTACAAGANGGAAGATTTACAATAGTCGTTTTAAACGCCTACAATTGTACAAAAAGAATGCATTGTTTCTGGTATTACTACAAGACTTTGTGTCTAATTTGCCAAATATAAAGAACAGCAAGTTCATGTTAGTAAAATCAACCATGTAACGCAATATATCCAGCAAAAAGTGTTATTATTTGATTAATTTGACATAACATTCTGGTCGCAGTCAAGTAGAACTATTTTTCTTGGAGAAAGAGATATCTCCACCACCGATACGAAATTAGTTATAAGTGGACAGTAATTAACCGCAGCGCATCCCCGACGCTCGTCGACATGAATCCCTGCTGCTTCGCGTTTCGCGGGCCGTTTGCTTGAATTTTCCGTGCGTCACGCCTCGTGGTCAGGATACCGGGCGCCGGAGGTACGACGCCAGGCGGGAATATTTATTGCACCGGGCTAGGTGCTACCGGGGCCACATATCGTGTTAATGCTCGTGTGGCAACAGCGAGGTTTATAAGGGGTGCAGGGGGAGTGGTAGATGTGGAAGAGGGAGGGAGAAGAGGCACGTGGT
>NQII01002425.1:100106-169209 GCA_002778355.1 Clitarchus hookeri | reverse complement strand
CAACCTCCCCCCCCCCTTCAAGCACACCCTTCCTCCGCCAAGTAGAAAATAAACTCGGAAGGGGAACGCCGCCAAGGAGGAAGAGAAGCCCTTGGCCCGCGGGCGGCGACGGAGAAAGAAAATGCCGAATGATGAGGAGAAATGGCTTACCGACCCCCACACCACACCCCATGTCATTCCAACTCCCTTTTCTTCGTACGGTCCTTGGGCCAACCTCTGGAACAACGACAAGGGGAATGAAAATAAGCTGGTGGGGGCCCGAACGATGAAGGAAACTTCCCCACCACATTCGAGAGCTCCGTGAAATACTTTCCCCCGCGGACAAAAGTCGATACAAAAAAAAATTCCCCCTCTCCGTGTTACAGCGAAAATGAAATGGGTTGGCGATGGTATCATGTGATTTCATCAGGGAAGAAGAACTGGATTAAGCTGCGTCCCGCTGAAAATTGCGGATATTGTTGTTTGTTTAGGCAACATCGGAAAGGAGGAAAAGAACTGGTAATAATTTTTTCTTGAAATCCTATTATTTCGTAAACAAATTATTGGGAAAACAATAATATTATCAGATCACAAACTAGTTGTATCCACCTTTATGCTTTATAATTATTAAATAACGATTTATAAAAGGGTATTTTCATTTATATCGAAAAGTTCACGATTTATAATATCTAGTTTCAAAAGCGAATGTTATTACTAATTGGATATTTTGTAGTTTTGGTAGCCAGTTTCTCATACTGTCAGTAACTATTCACTGACCCACAAAAATTATCAAATAAAAATAACAGTATTAACATCAACATTTGTAGCTAGAATTTCCTGTTTAATCTTGACCAAATATTTTAGGGACAAGTTAAATTTTTTAAGTTACGTTAGTTATAGTTTTTTCTTTCGCTTGTATGTCAATCCGTAAAATGCAATGAAAAGGAGGGGAATAAAAAGGCTTCGCAATCCAAACAAAGCACAAACACACAGCTAAAAATTATCAAACGTCAGTAGCTTATCGTGGACTTGAACCCCGTAACTTTGAAGTTCAAACTCCGCGTGTGGGTAGGTGGGTAGGCATGTAGGTAGGAGCTAGTAGGAATTTACGAAAATGCTATATACTCGAACAATTCATACAACAAAGTCGTGTGAAGTATACGAATATGTATTATTTGATCACTCATTTGAAATATGTTAGTATCACTAGACGTTCATGTCTGTGTGTTCTTTTTCTATGTAATATATCCCAAGTTTTTGACCTGATCTGTGAGGTATATTGTTGAGATGCACCAACTTCGTTCTTGCCACCTGACGCGGTGACGCAGTGTCTCGCGACAAGCGGTGCTGGCTACCGGCTGCATTCCAAGAACACACTTAATCGGAATCATAGCAAGCTCGTTTACATTTTTTGCGATTCATATTGAGCTCTCAGGTTAGAATTTTGAGCAAATACACTTTTTTGCAACATATATATGTAATGGTATCAACTGTAATTTTTTGTTTGATTAATAATTGCAATGTTGTAACGGATTTGTGTTTATAAAAACCTGTGACTTTTTTTTTGTGGCGAATACAGGCGATAGAGAAAGTACAATTGATTTCTGGTATTACTGGTTTACTACATCATGAGAAAAGTCGAAAAATAACCAAGAAAAACTCTTTAGTGCTTTTATGCACATCACAGATAAAGTTTTACACTACAGCTCTTCACAACGTGCGGGAAATAAAACCTTTTGTGCCTAGCTGATATAAATGTTCATTCCGAATATAAAAAAACTAGTTATGTCTATTACATAAATGCGGTATATATAATATTTGGATGCAACAAATCGTACTCAAAGTAGTGTACTCATGTTCACTTCCCAGGTACCGATCCATGTTGATGGTACTGATGCTTTACTTATTAGTGTTGTCAAATTTCCTGCAGTTCGGTTAATACATCAATTTCCGTATGTGTATAATGTTATCTGCTTTCAAGCAAAACTACTAATCAAGGTACGATTCTAAGGTGTGGGGACTATATCACGTAAGGAACTGCACCAAAATGTCTACTGAAATGGGGATTATGGATGAGCGCCTGAGAAACGCCACGTCTTATATCAGTCAGCTGGAATCAAAAGCACGGCCTGCCGAATGCGATGTTGTCGTACGATTTCGCAGGAAAATTATAATGCCCTGATGGGAGAAATTTTGTGTCACAATATTTTGTGCTATACCTGGAAATATAGAGTATGTGTGGACGCGAATCAGTGACGTTCAAAGTAGGAATTCGAATATATTATATATATATTTATATATATATACATACACATACATACCTCAGAGTAAAGTTTCACCTGGAACCACGGTCTAGTATGCTAATGGCTTTAAAGCAAAATCTGATATTATGTGTTTCAATACTTAAATATGTTATAAAAAAAAACTAATCTCACTGTTCAAATTGTATAACTTATATTTTTTTTCGGCAAACTCGCAATATCTGATGTGATATCATATATTTAAAAAAAACCATGAATGGATACGGTGACGCGAGTTATACTTACTATGGAATGGGTAGTGATACAAAATATTGAATTACATCTTGAGTCATAACTAAAGTTCTGTATATTTGTAGACTTGCATTATCTTTTTTAAGTACATCTGCTTTTCGTTATTCATGACATATTTCCTTAAACACTGGAATGCGATGGGATACAAAAAAAATTCGCGTAATTTTACAGATGAACCCTGCAATCTTTAAAATTGTCTTATTTGTGTTTGTAATTTATAAGTCAATTAAGAAGATATGTTCCTGCGACGACGTCCATACTTATGGTATGGATAAATTTATTTACGGTCCCATATATATTGCGAGAAGTAAAGAAAGTAAAACTATCTTTTTTTATTCTTGTAAACGGTCCCATTATTGACGTGGTTGGGAGAGGGGGAGGGACAGTTCTGAAAAAGGAGTGTGGTGTATTGCCTATCGTAGAGAGAGAATATAGCAGCTAGAAATGGTTATGTGGTGAAATCTGACGTATATCGACATTTTTGACTTTTTTGACAACTACAGACGTTAGTATAGTGCGCTGGCTCATGAAATCGTGGTAACAAGAACTTGTTTCACATTATAAATAAGATTGTGTAAGACAGTCTAAGAATTTGTAATCAAATGGTGCAAAACGAAAATATAATAAACAAAGAAATATGTTCTAATAAAAAATACAATTAACTACGGTGTAATGAATAAATTTATTATTACGGTTGTCATTGATGCCAAATATATTTAATTAAGTCGTTGCTGATGCACACAATATATACAATTCGTATTAAATGTTTTGCTTTAAAGTAATAAAATAAATATTAAAACACTTTATAAACACGCGCATACGAATACTCAGCACACTTTGTTTTCCAATTTTCCAAGATGCATTTGTGTTTGAAATGCATCCACACCCCTCCCCATCTACCGCCAATTATTTGTCAATCCTTATTCACGAGCAGAAACAAGACAGTATTAAACAATATTTCAGAGGTGGAAATGTATGCCAGGCTATTTCTAAATTAACATGCGACATTTTAAGCACAACTTTCTAGGGTGGAAACTTGCATATAACTAGGGTTCACAGGAGCACACAAGAAAGATAACGCATCAGGACTTTCCAGACGTTCAGGTGTCGTAACTTTTCCATTCTCAATACTCTGTAGGCAACGTCGAAAATCAGCGTAACAACCGTTCGCAGAATCTTGTAGTAATGTTCGCAAGTACTTCGCAAACTTGGAGCAAATATCTTGCAATGATACGTTCCCTTGCATTCCCCATCTCACTATTTAGTTCACAAGTTGCGAGTGNCACTATTTAGTTCACAAGTTCTCTTCTATTCTCACGAGTGGAGTGAAACGGATGTTGCATTGTTGTGTTTGACATTGGGTGTAACCTGTGCGGTTTCAAAATGAAAATAAAGTTTAAGCATTTATCTAAATGATATAAATTAAAACATTTTTTTAAATTTTACAACTACGAATGGATTGTAGGTGAATTCTATCTTCCTTACATCAACTATTTGAAACAGATATTGTGTCAAGGGGACACAGACTATTTTTCACTTTCTTTGCAATGCCACTTGATTCCTTAAACGGTATCGGGAAAAACGATTAATTATAACTCTCTATGACATTAGTTGATTATACCAAGCCTATTATCCTGATCCGCAGTAACAGGAAATTGTAACAAGTTAATTGTAACACCAAAACCCAATGTAATTTATGTGGTTAAATTTCCTTAATACTGACGATCCTCATAAAATGTCAGAATATCAATATTATGTAAAATAGGCTGACAAACGTCCACCTGATTACATATTCGTAATTAGCTGTTATAACGAATATGAATGTGGTATTTTCGACATAACTGGAGCAAAAGTAAACATATCTAAAACTCCTGACAATAAACAGGGGAATATGCCCACTTACTAGATATTCTGTGATGTATTTTTAAACACTGTAGTGTAATAAAGAGAAGTCGGTCGCAGGGAATGGAAAGTAGGCGCCCAGTGCCGGTTAGCTACCAGATTGTGACGTCACCGAATCGCAATATTGAATATAACTGACCTTGAACCATGACCTTGACCCTGTGTCCATTAGCTTTAATGACCTTGAAACTAAAAAAAAATTACAAAATTTGCAGAAAAAATTTTAAATCCAACAAATTTTTATGAAAAAATATAAACAAACATTATTAAATCAAATTATTTAATAATATACATGTAGGAGGTCCGGGGTTCGATGACAAGGGGATCGACTAAGCTCATACATGACTGGCCCTCGCCAGGTTAACCAGTGCCCATCTCGTCAACCATGTTAGGTGTCGATGACCTTGATCTACAACCTTAAACTTGAATGACCTTGAAACCAAGAAATTCTAGAAAATTTCTATAAATCCAAAAATAATTTAAACATTTATTTTAAAAAATATTTATGAAAAATTTGCTTAGAAGAACTTACATTTCCAGAGGTCCCTCAACCACCACCCTAACCAATTTGTTTTTGTTTATTTAATATGTCTATTACTTGCCTTCGCTAATAATTCGGCATGCCTCTACCCCCCACAACTAGACTCATTCAATCGCTTGCAGGCAAATTGGTTTTTTTCGTTTGTCATTTGTTTATACATTGCTGGAGGATGCCAACTTGGATTTCATATCTTAACTTTAAATTACCTTGGTGGTCCTGGTGTATTAATAATCGATATCGCCACTAGGCCAGTTGTCGATTTAGCCATCAGGCAGCAGCAATATTTGTTTAAGTTGTTAAAATATAGGTTGCTCTGTCAGCGCTCTCCATGTTGGATTCTATTTTCAACACATATGAGGCGTTAATTTTTCGATTTCACTCCTAGGTGAGCTGTCAGCATCCACTCACTATCTCGGTTCAGCCGCCAGTAGAGCTGTCGACACTCATATTTTATAGGCATAGGAAAATCTGTAATTATTCTCCTATTTAAAAAATAACTATTGCAATTAGCAGATTACATACATGCATAATGCGGGACTTTGAACACCAGCGTAATTTATGAAATCTTTTTTTTTACTAAAAATTTTAAGTTGTTCAATTTTAAAAAGTATCTTTTGTTTAATTATATAAACGTTCATATATCAAAATGGTACTTTTTACAGTAATTTTTAATTTATTATATTTTATATCTGTCCCTTTTAAATTTTATTTATAATCTGTAACATTACGTAAACATGAAATAAAAGAAAATTTTATTCACAGGCATTTTTTATTCAATTAATTTAACACTTTCGTTCTTGCCCTCGAAAAAAATTACAATTTTCTTCGATACATATGCATCCCAATATATGCAAATTTGTTGTAGGCTACAATAATTTATGCATATCGCTATTCACACTTGTGTTGTCCTTGTGAGAAAATATTGTGAAATTTATTGCACTGACACACTGTGCAGGTAACAACACTTTTGAGGACATGCACCGCAATCACAAGAGACCTGCATGCAGCAGACCTGGTGGCGAGGTACTGATTAGAAATGCACTTCGCCTTTACAGGTCTTCGCGTGTTTAAGTAAATGGTCGGTACTGCTGAACTGCTNGGTACTGATTAGAAATGCACTTCGCCTTTACAGGTCTTCGCGTGTTTAAGTAAATGGTCGGTACTGCTGAACTGCTTACCGCCCCTGTCACACAACTATGACATGCGACAGGGATTATTGGCACAATGAAAGCTTTCATTGCACCGTACGCCATAGCCGAAAGCAAATGTCATATCAAAAAAGTGACACTGATGATGACGTTGTGGATCAGGAAAATAATCGGATGGTCCTGTTGGAGATGTAGATGCTGGAGACAAAGAAGCAGGAAAGGCAAGCAATGTTGTTCTAGGTACCTCATCCGAAAAGTTTGATGGCACCATACCAATCTGAAATGATGGTACTGGACTGGAGGAAGTAGATGCTGCAAGAGTAGAAGACATCACAGCTGAAGAAGTATATGGCGCTGAAAAAAACAGGAGACATCTCACTCGAAGAAGAAATCGATGGCAAAGAACCATTGGTGGGCAATATCCACTCCACTTTAACGTAACTGGCTATCAATTACCTGGCGTATAAACTAGCCGAAATGATCCAACATTTACATTAGCCGTTGTCAAAACAATTCTCTTAGCTGACCCTCCATTGCTTATAATATATGTATATGCTAGCCCTATGAAGTCATATTGACTTTGAATAAATCGTATTACCCAATTAATACAGTTTTCGGACATCGATCGACCAAGTTCGGCCATAGCGGTCTGAAGCAGGCGCCGGATAGCTGATAGCTGTATTATATCTACTATCGACATGAACTGTAGTTTCGGAGGAAAATGAGCAAATAATTTAGGCAGCGTGAAACATGACGGTGATGCCGCGAACGTATCCTTTGTCTGCAGCATTACATTGAAGTGTTGCTGCCAGTGGCAGCACTTCAAAACAATATGGAGGCGCATCTGTGCACATTATTGGCAGTTATTGCACTAATCACCGCTTAGAGACAGCGCTGAGCGATGTGGGAAAGAATATAGCAAGCAGAGTTCATACTACCGTGTCAAGTGAATTACGCCCATTCGCCAATGACGTTAAGAAACTGTCTGCATTGGGTGGGAAGCTGGCCACCATGGAAGGTTGTCTCTTCGATACTTATATACTTACCACTAACATGGATTTGTGACTCTGTACATAAATCGAAAATTTATCCCACCTGACTGCTTTTACTACCGGGGGCGCACTTGAAGCTGTGGAAGGTAGACTGTCCAGCAACACGAACGTACTGTCTACCAACAAGCCCAGTTTCACAAATTATCCAAAGACATACTGAAACTGAACGCACTAAGGGGTAAGATTTCAGCCATGGAGAAGAAAATCACCGATATGGGAAAGCAAGTTAACGCGAGAGTTCTATCAGGCCTCACGGCATTACTAGACGGATACCTTTATGTAAAGACCGAGAGCGGGTTAACCTCAACAGATAAGAAACTGGAACTGAACCTCGTCGCCATTGAAGGCCGTCTGTTCACCAACACGAATGTTATGTCCTTCAAGCTCGATGCCCAGCTGCTCAAATTATCCGATGATTTACAGAAACTCGGTGCATTATGTGGTACGGTTTTAGATCTGGAGAAGAAAATTAACGATGTGAGTGCGCAAGTTAGCGGTATCGCCGCTAAACTAGACAGTAACCTTAATTACAAGGCTATGAGCAGCATCACACTAGATGCAATAAGTAAGAAGTTAGAATCGAACCTCGATGCCTTCAGTGCGTTGTCTGTTACAGTCACAACACATTTCCAGACTTAACTAATAACATGCGAAGCATAGTGGGAAGCAAGCTACCTGCCATGGAAGCACAGCTGGTAGATTTGGGCGAACGCCTCACTATAGGTCCCTTACAACCCTCGCGGCAACATTGAGAGATAATCTGCGTAAAGTGAATGAGAGTGCAGACGAGCTTAGTGGTGTGGACACCAAGCTCACAGCAGTCGAGACGAAGGTCGAAGAGTTCGACATTAAGGGGTTTACAAGCCTTTTCACAAAAATAGTCGACCACATTAATTCGTCAGGCGCAGGTTCGGCTACGCTAAACACATTACGTATGCAGCTGGAGAGCTTAGGTAGCTTAGATACAAAACTCAGCTCGATATTCGAAGGTATGACGAATAAACTGATTACAAATATGCTCGATGAACAGGATAGCTGTAACCAAACTTTAAGTACAGGACTTTGAGATATTGAGGAACTTATCCATCAGAGAATTGTTCGTTATTTAAATGATTTGCGCACAGACTATGAAAAATGGGTGCATTACAAGTGCGTGCATTCTGTAGTGCTCCAGAAACTTAATACTTTCGAGGATAAAATAGTCAATCTGATTGCATGTAGAGCCATTGTCTAATGTATATAGTATGAACAGTTCACTGTTATTGTTAGTATAATGTGCTGCCATCGAGGATTTACGCCGTGTCATTGCAAGTGTGCATGAAAAGTACCAACTGGCCAAGTGTGTGCATATGGAATGCGATGCAGTATTAGAGGAAGCCTACTACCCGCTCACATCCCGGTTGGAAACTTTACAGGGGCAAACTGTACCCCCTGTCTGTAACGTGAAGACGGACGCGGACATCGAAGTAAAGCCACTGCCGGAGTGCAGCGACGATAATATTGTACATTTGGCTGAATGGAAACATAAGAAAAAGGACAGTTCTCACTCGCACTCGTACGCTGTCCGTAATTATCTCACTTCTTATACGACCTGTTTTAATGACGGAATTTACGGTGTGTCTAGGCAGAATAAAAAATGGTATTTAGGGAATAAGCAAATATTTCTTTTACCCAATGATTAGATACAGATTGAGAATGAATTAATACACTCATATCCCAGCCTCTACGAGCTGTTATTGAAATGCAGACCGGGTGATTTTTCATGAGAAGCTTTTCACCAATACAAATTACTGCTTAGTTGCACGAGCGCACATTTAACCGATAATTACATAACTACTAACACATATAACGATGAGTCCCACCCGAAATTCGACATTATTGCCGAGTTGTTTACGAAAGTAGGCCTAGCTAGTGGATCGGGACTGGCTTCGAAGCATGATGGGGGCAGCCAGCTCGACTATGTGTACTGGGAAGACGTAAACGAGCTTATAGCACGACTTCGACAACTCGTGGCATCTCAACAGACAGGGAATCATTCACACACAAATGAGATTGTGAATATCGTGGAGAAATTGCATGAAGGTGGATACATGTACTGAAAAAAAAAACAAATGTCTCATGCACTGATTGCAGCAGAGCTTCACAGGACAGCACAAAATATTTCCAGAGAAGGAGAGTACTTATATTTGAACTTCACGATTTGTATCAAGCTGATCTGGTGTTAATGATTCCATACGCTTCTGTTAATAAGGGCTATAGATACATGCTAACCATAATAAATTGTTTCAGCAAATACACGTAGGCTCTCCCAGTTCGTCGGTAAAGCAGGGCGGACCTTGCTAATGCTATAAAAACAGTGTTAAACAATAAGGGTTCGCCTAAAAATTTGCAGACTGATTGAGGTAGGGAATGGTAAATAAAGGCTTTATATTTACCAATGGATGTGAATAAATTTAACCACTACAGCATGCACAGATACAAGAAAGGTTCTATTATAGACAGATTTAACGGAACATTAAAAACAGATATGTGGCATGAATTTTCGGTGCCCAGTATTTATGCNCAGAATTGTTCGTTATTTAAATGATTTGCGCACAGACTATGAAAAATGGGTGCATTACAAGCGCGTGCATTCTGTAGTGCTCCAGAAACTTAATACTTTCGAGGATAAAATAGTCAATCTGATTGCATGTAGAGCCATTGTCTAATGTATATAGTATGAACAGTTCACTGTTATTGTTAGTATAATGTGCTGCCATCGAGGATTTACGCCNCAATATTGCTTACATGACAAGTAATAAGTTAGAAAATAGACACCCGGCCGATAAAATTCACGCGGATAAAGTAATGTCAACTGTAGGTTCTTCCAAGTCTAAGCTCTGCGAATGCTTAGTGGCATGGGAAGGGGGTGGGGGGTGTCCAAAATGATGAAGACTAAGGTGAAGCATGGCATGGGATTGAAATTGGGAAGGACAAAAAAGAAACACACTGGTTGGAAACCGCGTAGAGTAGTAGGGAAGCGCAGGGGGATTCTCCCATTTATCTTGCTGGCACTTGGAATGCTCTGTAGTCTGATCAGTGGTGCCAGTGGCAACGCCAGGGCCATTACTATGGCCAAATTGGAAAACAAATGCTTGATGGAGACTTTGAGACACCATATACATATGGAGGCACTTGAAAAAAATGGGCGAGGGCTATACCTACATCCCTACATACCAGGGGCGGGGGGAGGAGGCAGGAAGAAAAAGTGTCGATGGAAAAGAACGAAGCGATCCTAAGAGGCCTGCCCAGCACCCGTTAACCTACTTTGAAATACGAAAATGTGTACGAAAATTAAAAATGAGTCATGTCTGAAGCGTGTTCATGCGTGATCGACTACCTCTCCGCGCACATTGGGTCGTGTGTGGCATAGTAAACTTGGATAGAAGCACTGGCCAGGGAACTCATTTGACAGCACATAAAAAAGAATGGCAATACAGTCCACTAATTTGAAAGTTATGGAAATTTAAGTAACCTGCCAGAACTGAAAACATATTTTAGAGGGGCACGAATATATTATAATCACAGAGCAGAGCTATGGCCGCGAGAATGGAACTGCGGACACCTTTGTATGAGCTACCTTACAAGATAGATACATAACGAGTAGACAGCAGCCGTGGGCCGCAGTCATGTCCCTAACTTTGATCGTGTCGGGCAAAAGTTCGGAATTGCATTCAGTGTTCCCACCACTAGCCCTGAAGGGTGTATGGTCTGTGGCAGTGATAGATTTTCAAACTTACTTTTTTGTACCTAACATAGATGAACCTAATTGTATGTTTTATTATGTTAAGGGAGGAGGTATAAGAGGGGAGGTGTGCATACCCACATGTTTGTATGAGATTGAAGACATAGGCGAGTACCTTAAGCATGAGCTGGGGCAGGATGTGACCTTAGTTCTGCGAGGTAATGCAAATACAATGCAAAGCGAGATGTTGTGTAGTGTGCAGATAGACATCACGCAAACCAATTTCTTGCCTCAATGCTCGGTTTCGAGAATGCAAAATACGAGGCTAATAAAACGCACTAATCTATCCTGCCGGTACAAATTTTCCATGTAAAGGTAATAAGAAAAAATTGACATTTTTTTTAGCAGGTCTTATCTCAATGATAAGTCAAGCCAGACACTTCACGAATTTTAAGCAATGGTGCCACCTGGCTTTAAGCTGGTGAATGTACCGAAAACACCCATTTATGTTCCGGTTGTGACAGAGAACATGCAGGAAGTCATTGTTCTATAGTGGACCAAGAGAGTCGTTTGATTAATTTTTGAGGTCAGGTGATAACAGTCCGCTTGCATTTAAGGAAAGATGGGATTGAAAATTATGCATGCGAAAAAAATAAAAATCGCTTACGGTACTAAATCTAAAGTTAGTACAAGTCAAGCATGCAGAGCGCTAACATCTGAAAATGTGCGTTTCCTTAGAAGATTGGGTCTCACAATGAAGTATGGACGTGAAAATATTAAACATATCGGAGCCAGCAGGGTTCGAAGACGCGATCACTAAGGCTGAAATCCACACTTACTCGCCCTATCTGCCAGGCCACTACATACCCTCGTCCAGGTACGGATTCCAGTGCAAAACGAAAATATATACACAGCTCTGTGTAATTCATATTTGCGGTTTGCGTGGAACACTGACAAAGCCAGGTAATGCTCTTTCCGCGACGACTAAAATCATTAGAAATGGAATACTTCACATGATAAGTAGAATCGCTTATGAACTGAACGATTGCGAAGTAGACGCCACACGAGTTGTTGGAATCACGACCACCATAAAGAAATATCTGTCATTAACGCATAATTAATTGCCCACCGCCAAAACTGCGGCCTGGGGAATCGACGAGACTTTTAAGGTTCCTGTCTATGCCAATGGCAAATTCGAAGTATGTATTCCACTAGCTATGCTGTTGGGGCTCGCGGAAGATTACAAGCACTTAATTATTAATTCAAAGCAAGAGTTAGTTATTCACATGGCTAACATGCAGGCGAACGCACTCAAGGATCATGGCACGGAAGCCACAACGCTCTCAATACGCTCTATTGACTGGCTATTGCCTCATGTGTAGGTGAATATGTCAGAATGTGTAAAATTATTGAAATATGCTGAAAAAGGAAGGTCTGTGGATATTGCCTTTCATACAACGAGTTTAGAAACGTTCCCGAGTATTCCTACCTCCGCGAGCGTAAATTGGAATGTTAAAACTAGTTTTACAAGTGAAAAACCGAGATAAATAATTTTTTCCTTTCAGACAGGCAGGCAAAATGTCGTCATTACAGACTGTTCAAAATTTGATCATGTCAATTTTAAGAACGTTAAAATTTTCTTAAACTCAGAGGCTTACCCTTATGACGATTTAAACATTGATTTTACAAATGGTGCATATATGGTCCCGTATCAATGCACGCAGACCTCCAGAGGTCTTACTATGGACAAACGCAGTCCCCCATACTCGAACCGAATGCCTTTCTGAACAAAGCGCCCTTCTGGTATTTGAAGTTGGTAAACAGAATGATAGGATTAAAGGCGTGTGTTAGACTGTAGGATTGAAATAACTGCAGCAGAGAATTTTCCAGCCTTCACTCAGGCCTATGCGTTAATACTTCACGACAGACTAGTCATGTACAATATACGAGACGGGATAGTTAAAGTACTGACATAAGTGTCTACTGTACTTCATTCACTCCCCGAACTGTCACAATGTACATGAACTTTCAGGGATTCGTCTCACAGTGCGGGTTCATTATTATATGTATCTGCGTAGCTTACGTTTACGGACGAATATAAACATGTATGTTCTTACCACCATTCCCATGGCATGAGCTAGACGTTAAAAGCAAAGTAACAAATATTTGGCTGAAACAATACTATCAAGGTATCAAGTGGAGCATGGGTGATGTAGAATACAACACAATGCGCAATGTACTTAGCTCAATGTGAAAGGAGAGAAATACTGTCTTCATATCCAGGCCAGAGCAGAAGCGACATTTAAGACACTATTTTGCCGCGAAAATAAAACTCTGTGATCTCCAAACAGAGGTTGGCTGTCCTTCGTTTCAAAGGTTGAGAGAAAAATATGTTTAAAAAAATTTATCCATGTGTGTCACTTGCAGCCGAGGCCTCGCATGACCTTGCCTGAATGCCCTTTTGTTAAGGCTGAGGAGGGGGGAGACCTTCTGCGAGGGTCAAATTATTTTGAAACACAGCACCACCAGGACCAATATAAATAGGTCTGCCTGCGATGAGAAAAACTATAGTACTGATCCTGTATCTACAGCAGCAGCAATGGAGGGTTTACTCACCATACTTAATGGGATCGGACAGTATAAGCCGTTGTCAGACCTCATAATAGGGAAGCTGTACATAGCCTCCGATTTCCAGAGGACCGAGACCGCATACAGCAAGTGTGTAACCTGCATGCTAGACGAGGAGTTCCACAACAGGCTGCCTACGCGGTACGTACAACTCATCACCGACGCACATATGGCCAAGCTTAATATGTCCACAGTCTGGTTTAGCGATGCAGGCATTAAGCCAATTGACCACGGATAGTAAATGCATGCCATAGAATTTTCATAAATATATGGAAGACTCTCCTTACATATCATATATATATATGACATAGTGGTCAACCTGCCGCCAATGAATTTATTTTGTTTCATGGATGCCTTTCCTAGTATGCTATCATGCACATAAAATTCAACCCGCTAGTCATGTACAAGGGCGAAGTCATGGTAGGATTCAGGCGACTTCACTTCAAACCTCCAGAGAAGCCTGCCCAGGTAGAATGCTCTACCGGACTCGAACACTGGGCGTGTCGCGTCGTTGAGGATAGTTTTCTCTCGGTACAGTGTACTATAATGTAATGTGATGTATATCACCTCAGACCTGAAATGAAGCTGCCGTGCTCACTCAGTACTCTGTTAACGCAACCAGTTGAAGAGTGTATATGCCAGGTTTGGTTTACTAGTACAATAGAGTATGAACTTTGCGATGCTAACACTGACAGTGTAATTAATTACCTGCTGGACCGAGTGCTGTACTGGCAACCATCATACAACCTGCATGAATCGGGGTAAACTTACGTAGAATACGATGTGTTCACCGCTAACTTGCGAGGCATACCTGGCTACAATATAAGAAGGGACAAGTGTTTGAACCAGCCGCAGTAGATATTTGTGTACCATTAAGAAGAGAAATATCGTCCGTCATGTGTAACATCTTTGACATACGTGACTGTGTGATATTTCTGCCGGACGCATCCTGCACTAATAGGTACCAAAAACACAAGTCTTATTCTTATGACATATATGTTGAAGTTGATAATTCAATTATTACAGCCTCCAAGACAACCAGCCTACCACCGGGTGTAACTATTTACACGGGCGAAGGTGCGTCGAAACGCTTCATGAAAGAGGTGGTTAGGAAAGGCCTCCTGGTTAAAGACATATATAGTCAGTCTGAACCTATGCGAGCACTCGCACATGGGGAAAATGCTGGCTATACTCTAGCCACTACCTGCTGCCACTGTTCTGGCATGTTCACCTACAACAACCGAAAGGTGCATGACCATGATCACTTTACCAGTAATTTTATCGGGGCATTATGAAAAAACTGCAACAAGCTTCGTTGCCACCCCCAGAGACTGCCGATACTCTTCCATAACTTAACCTATGATGCCAATTTCATAATTAAGCAGCTTAGCTATGATTCCCAGGACATATTGATTATTCCCCATACAGAGGAGAAACTCATCACCTTCAGTAAAAGTTTGGGCGACACATTCACCATTCAATTTATTGACACGTTTAGATTCATGTCTGCCAGCCTGGCAACACTCGCGCAGAAACTGCCATTCGGCGAATTCCACACAACATCTCGCTTCTTAACGGTAGAGCACGAGCTCAAGCTGGTAACCCAGAAAGGTGTTTTCCCGTACGATTATGTTAGCTCGTGGGAAGAGATCGCAGAGATGCTGTTACCTGCTATAGAGTCATTCTTTAATAGGCTTACTGGGGGGAACATCATTGCCGAGGACTACCAGTACACACAAACCGTCTGGGACGTGTTCGGCTGCCATACCCTCTAGGCCTATGCGGAACTCTACCNGAGGACTACCAGTACACACAAACCGTCTGGGACGTGTTCGGCTGCCATACCCTCTAGGCCTATGCGGAACTCTACCTGAATATGGACGTGTTTATTCTGTGCGATGTCTTCGAGAATTTCCGGGGGCAAGCGAACATAAAAAACTGTGGAAACGAGACAAATCATAGTTTCATAATGTCGTGAAAATAAAACCCAATTCTGAAGTAGTAAACATTGGTGGACAAAGCAGTTCAACTGCGAAAAAGTGTAATCCAGTGATTAAAAGAATTGAAATATTTAACAAACAGGCCAATATTGGGTCATGCTCAGAAACTGGCCGATAGGGTTATACGGCACGTGGTGCCAATGAACAAGAAATATGCAAAAGTTATTGTCTTCTGCAATATCTACGTATGTGAAACAACAATTTGGAAAACATATAACACATGAACAATGAGAGGACTTCTCATTCGTGCTGGATACATAACCAGGGTACAAAGAAGTAAGTTCAACATAGTCAAGAAAAATCAAAAGAAGAGGATAGATTCGCAGAAGACTATGCAGGGAAAGATGAGGATTTCTAGGACATAGTTCTGTTCGTGGATGAGAGCGAGTTTAACATTTGTCATAATGATGGCCACCTTTTGGTAAAGAGGAAGCCCAAGGCCGACATTTATATCCAGAATCTGCAAGCTACTCTTAATCATGGTGTTGATGGATTTATAGTGCGTTTGTTGCGTGGTGCAGGGGAAAAAGTTTTCATANGCAAGCTACTCTTAATCATGGTGTTGATGGATTTATAGTGCGTTTGTTGCGTGGTGCAGGGGAAAAAGTTTTCATACAGGCATATATGGACAGATATTGTTATGTAGACATATTTGAAAGTAACTTACAGAGGAACATTGAGAGAATCGTTTTAGAAACAAATTGGCACTTCCATCAAGATAACGATCCCAAACATATGGCAGAAATTGCCAGCCTCTGGTTGCTTTATGATACCCCACTCNGCAAGCTACTCTTAATCATGGTGTTGATGGATTTATAGTGCGTTTGTTGCGTGGTGCAGGGGAAAAAGTTTTCATAGAGGCATATATGGACAGATATTGTTATGTAGACATATTTGAAAGTAACTTACAGAGGAACATTGAGAGAATCGTTTTAGAAACAAATTGACACTTCCATCAAGATAACGATCCCAAACATATGGCAGAAATTGCCAGCCTCTGGTTGCTTTATGATACCCCACTCNGCACTTCCATCAAGATAACGATCCCAAACATATGGCAGAAATTGCCAGCCTCTGGTTGCTTTATGATACCCCACTCACCCTGAAAACTTTAGCACAGTCTTCTGATCTCAATCCAATGGAGTATATGTAGAATGAGCTGTAGAAAAGAGTAAGGAAACATGTTATATCTAGTATATAGCAAATGAAAAACACACTGTTTCCTTAATGGCGTTAGTGTGGAAAAAACCATTAAGATTGCGTATTCCATGGCCAAACAGCTGAAGGAGGTCATCCACAGAAGAAACAGGAATACGAAGTACTGAGAAAAGGAAAGCAGTATTATGTTTGTTTTATAATTGTAATTTTCTTAAAGTATAGAAGTACCTACTTCTTTATTTCATAAAGAACGTTATAATTTTTATAGTAAAATGTATATATACTTTTGATTTTAATAATTCTTAAAGTGGTTTTTGCCAAATACGGCAAAATTAAGAGGAAAATACGGATGATTGAGATCGCCTGTGAAGTTTTGCGTATTGCTCTTCGAATACAAACGAAATGGCAGGGAGCCCATTCATAAAATTTGCCAGTGTTGGTGCCAGGAGCATACATATCAGACATGGTAATGAGTTGACAATCATACGCGATCGTAAACGCATAGTTAGGCGCTCGCTTGCCTTGTGTAAGAAACAAAAGCAAGCGGTTAATAAGAGGACAGAAGAAAGCGCAAATCGTAAAAACGGCTAGCAGGCTCACTGTCGTGATGCGTTTAAGTTATGGGATTTTGGGTAACTGGTGATAGATAATTTAATTGGTAGAAAGTTTGAAGCAGACTTCAGTGGAGACACCTTTACAAATTTTGCACGTGTTCATTTAGTTACTTATACAGTAGCTATGTTTGAGATTTCCAAAATATCGTTTGTAATGTGCGTGATGTCTTGAAAGTAACCTTCCGAACTTACTGAAGGTACGTGTCTTTTAGTCTATGTAGAACCTTATTTCAGGAAACCATACATTAGTTGGTTTTTGAAATACACAGATTCAGAATAGTGTGAAACGAATGTCAAACTCCAGAACGCATTACATATNACATTAGTTGGTTTTTGAAATACACAGATTCAGAATAGTGTGAAACGAATGTCAAACTCCAGAACGCATTACATATAATTTACATACAGTGAAACTTTCCACTGCCAGCAATACTGGTTATGTTTTTGCTTACTCCAAAATACCTCTCCAGTATCTTTTATTTTTCGTCATATTTCACCCGTCTATCGGGATACTAATTTACTCAAATACACCTTGATGTTCTTTATCCACCATGGTCATTGTTTACTTCGAAGTCATGTCCCTAAATATGAGGTTTCGTGTATTTTCTTTAGGGTTCGCGTGTTATCGACCCTTTTCGTTATAAATATAATTCTTAAGACTCGACGACCTTGTTTAAATCAGCAATTCTGTGCAGCCTAATTTTCTGTTAATGAATATAAAATCGCTTATAATTTATGATGTTTTTACTGGCACAGGTATCAGTGTTACGTATTTACTTTAAGTGATTAAGATCACCTTCTGCCAATAATATTCATGCCATGAATTACAATATTTGGAAATCTCACTGACGGATACGGTGCAGAACACAAACTGAAATAGCGCTCTTTGGGACCAGCGACCCAGCCGCTCGCAGCAGTTCGTTCCGCTGAACGCAAAATCTTTATCGCAAGTAACCATTAATCAATAAGTCCTCCCCCTGCCCATGCACCACGTCATTTGTATTAATAGCAGTAATATTCCACACAAGACAAATCTGTTCTGCACCCCACGGGCGATATGTTGAGTTGATCGATAACAATGTCGTGNACATTAGTTGGTTTTTGAAATACACAGATTCAGAATAGTGTGAAACGAATGTCAAACTCCAGAACGCATTACATATCATTTACATACAGTGAAACTTTCCACTGCCAGCAATACCTCTCCAGTATCTTTTATTTTTCGTCATATTTCACCCGTCTATCGGGATACTAATTTACTCAAATACACCTTGATGTTCTTTATCCACCATGGTCATTGTTTACTTCAAAGTCATGTCCCTAAATATGAGGTTTCGTGTATTTTCTTTAGGGTTCGCGTGTTATCGGCCCTTTTCGTTATAAATATAATTCTTAAGACTCGACGACCTTGTTTAAATCAGCAATTCTGTGCAGCCTAATTTTCTGTTAATGAATATAAAATCGCTTATAATTTATGATGTTTTTACTGGCACAGGTATCAGTGTTACGTATTTACTGTAAGTGATTAAGATCACCTTCTGCCAATAATATTCATGCCATGAATTACAATATTTGGAAATCTCACTGACTGATACGGTGCAGAACACAAACTGAAATAGCGCTCTTTGGGACCAGCGACCCAGCCGCTCGCAGCAGTTCGTTCCGCTGAACGCAAAATCTTTATCGCAAGTAACCATTAATCAATAAGTCCTCCCCCTGCCCATGCACCACGTCATTTGTATTAATAGCTGTAATATTCCACACAAGACAAATCTGTTCTGCACCCCACGGGCGATATGTTGAGTTGATCGATAACAATGTCGTGNTGTAATATTCCACACAAGACAAATCTGTTCTGCACCCCACGGGCGATATGTTGAGTTGATCGATAACAATGTCGTGGGAAATAAATCCCTTATATCCAGCACACTACTCCTTCGCCCCACGCAAGCAACCCAATCGTAAGCACAATACGCAAGCATAGAGGCAGTGCTAAATGTCGGAGCTTTGTGTGCTTGAGATGTGATTAGTAAGGGGCGCTGTTTTGAAGGTTGGGGAGCTACTGATTACGTACTCGAGGGGACAGATGTTGGACGAGACTAAGAAAGGCCGCGTGAGTCATTCATCCCCTCTTTGCACTCGTTTTGCAAAATCGATCATCCCTTCCGTCCCCCAACGACTCAGATCTGAAGTCGTCCTTAAAGCAATAACGAGAAATCCCCGTAGCTTTAATTACTGTCTTGCCTAGGGAGAGGGTCGATTGGAGAACGAGTTTAGGGCTGTAACCAAGATACAGATGTGACTCACTACGTTCTTTCATGCACACCAAATATGAAAATACTCGTTATGTAAAGACCGCTGTACGACGTATTACTATATAATTTTTCTACGGCAGTTTCCAGCAGATACGAGATAAACCCACCAGCTTTTTTATGTTTGGCTTTGTTGGGCAGGGGGGATATTCGTAAGCCAACAGCTTTATTTCCCGCTCCCTTCCCCCAAGCCACCCTTTGTGTTCGGAAGCCACGGGTAACTTACAGACAGCTTACTGGCCAATGCAGATACTTCCTGCAGATTTATAACCTGTGCGTCGATGATATCGATAAAGGTCTTCTCGACCGCGGGTCCGATTCATCGAATCGACCGGCAGCTGACCATTTTACCCTCGGTATCCGATTACAGCACAGAAGATTAATAGCTCGCAAGCGAACTCCAATTTTTAAACAAGCACGAATGTAAAATAAAATGTGAATGGGGACTGTGAAACAGTCATCCTGTTTTTAATNACTCCAATTTTTAAACAAGCACGAATGTAAAATAAAATGTGAATGGGGACTGTGAAACAGTCATCCTGTTTTTAATATTATAGTTTTATTGCTAAAAACGTTTGCAAACATTTAAAATCAAAATAATTAACTTTCAGTGCTTGTTGTCCTAAAGTGGTAAGAAAATTACAGCTTGAACACAACGCGTCGTAACAATAAATAAGCATCCAAAACGGGTCATGGGCAGAGGGTGAGAATACCAAGCATTTACACATGAGAAACATTACTACATATGTTGGTACGGTATGGTTAGAGAAATATACTATAACCATGCTAAATAAACCAGGAGACGCGTCACTGTGAACATCCCAGAAAGAACATTCTTTATGTTGCTAACAAGAATTTTGCTTAAGTTCAGATAGCTTTATCACATCTAAAAAAATTTGCTTCGGTTAGGATGGGCTGTGGTTTCCTGGAAAATGATAAAGAGACTAAAAATCACTCTAATTGTCTGAAATTAAACCAGGTTTTATACAGGACATTGAACTTGCTACTGCTTCCCTAGCGTTGTTCTTGGTATCACTGAAGTAGTTTGTTATTTCGTTTCCATTAGTAGATCAACTAAACTTTAATATGTAGAGAAAATAAGACAGAGAGCTTTTAGAAAAACATTTTCCTCAAAATCAGGTTACTTTTATCTTTCTAAACACTAGAAATTTGACGAATTGTACTTCTAAACNGAAAAACATTTTCCTCAAAATCAGGTTACTTTTATCTTTCTAAACACTAGAAATTTGACGAATTGTACTTCTAAACCATTTATCCCTTTAGGCACGTGAATATTACAAATTCATTAATTACTTTCCTAGAACTGACATAACTGCATAACACTGGGGTCAGTTATTATAAACTTTAAAAATTTAATCAGATCTCTAATCAGTCGTATCCATGCCGAACGTTTTAAACTTTGTATGGAAAATAAGTAAATTGCGGAAATTCCAAAGAAAAGTTATTAACACTGCATGAGTCAGGAGAGAGAGCAANTTGTATGGAAAATAAGTAAATTGCGGAAATTCCAAAGAAAAGTTATTAACACTGCATGAGTCAGGAGAGAGAGCAAGATACAAAGAGAACTTATAGCTCTAAAGAGAACTGTCTCTGTTCCAAGAGCTTTGCCATCGCCTATCAACTGATATTGCTTGTCTTGTCAACAAGGCAGTGTTACTGATACCCAACTTCNACTCCAATTTTTAAACAAGCACGAATGTAAAATAAAATGTGAATGGGGACTGTGAAACAGTCATCCTGTTTTTAATGTTATAGTTTTATTGCTACAAACGTTTGCAAACATTTAAAATCAAATTAATTAAACTTTCAGTGCTTGTTGCCCTAAAGTGGTAAGAAAATGACAGCTTGAACACAACGCGTCGTAACAATAATTTNCTTGTTGCCCTAAAGTGGTAAGAAAATGACAGCTTGAACACAACGCGTCGTAACAATAATTTAGCATCCAAAACGGGTCATGGGCAGAGGGTGAGAATACCAAGCATTAACACATGAGAAACATCACTACATATGTTGGTACGGTATGGTTAGAGAAATATACTATAACCATGCCAAATAAACCAGGAGACGCGTCACTGTGAACATCCCAGAAAGAACATTCTTTATGTTGCTAACAAGAATTTTGCTTAAGTTCAGATAGCTTTATCACATCTAAAAAAATTTGCTTCGGTTAGGATGGGCTGTGGTTTCCTGGAAAATGATAAAGAGACTAAAAATCACTCTAATTGTCTGAAATTAAACCAGGTTTTATACAGGACATTGAACTTGCTACTGCTTCCCTAGCGTTGTTCTTGGTATCACTGAAGTAGTTTGTAATTTCGTTTCCATTAGTAGATCAACTAAACTTTAATATGTAGAGAAAATAAGACAGAGAACTTTTAGCNCTTTCTAAACACTAGAAATTTGACGAATTGTACTTCTAAACCATTTATCCCTTTAGGCACGTGAATATTACAAATTCATTAATTACTTTCCTAGAACTGACATAACTGCATAACACTGGGGTCAGTTATTATAAACTTTAAAAATTTAATCAGATCTCTAATCAGTCGTATCCATGCCGAACGTTTTAAACTTTGTATGGAAAATAAGTAAATTGCGGAAATTCCAAAGAAAAGTTATTAACACTGCATGAGTCAGGAGAGAGAGCAAAATACAAAGAGAACTTATAGCTCTAAAGAGAACTGTCTCTGTTGCAAGAGCTTTGCCATCGCCTATCAACTGATATTGCTTGTCTTGTCAACAAGGCAGTGTTACTGATACCCAACTTCGTGTTGGCTGTAGTAACTGCGTGCGTGAGGAATGAGTGGATCCGACAAAGCGATTAGAGCTTTTCTTGTGTCCGCAATGTGCCTGAAAGCTTCGCGATTTCTGTATGCACAAATAATGGTTCACTCAGAATTTCGTATTACGGTATTAGTTTTAAACCTTAAAACATTTACTGAAAATCTATCTTTCTCTACTTGTACAATTAGATTTGGATGACCTTATTTGGATAACTGGATCTTAATAATGCCAGTTTACAATCATTTTAAATAAGTCCCTTTTTTGTAAGTATGCGTAGCATAACGATTGTGGAAGTATTAAGTACATATTGAGGCCGCGGTGGTGTAGTCATTAGACTAGTCACTTCCCACATAGGCGAGCTGGATTCTATTCCCGGTGGAGCCGCTCCCAGATTATCGCATGTGGGAACCGTGCCAGATGATGCTGCTGGTTTAAGGGTTTTCTCGGGGATCTTCCGATTCCCCTGCCCTTACATTCCAGCGCTGTTTCATACTCACCTCGCTGCACACTCATCGACGCTCACAAATCTTTCCACTCCATCTCCATTAGATATTTATTTAAACAAATTTTCTTTTGAAAATAGTAACTCTCTCGCAAAGAGAACAGGATCACTTGAAAGTTGTGGAAACAGAGTGTATCAGTGTCAGCAGAATGTTCTCGAAATAAAAGCAATTTTGTGCTATGCACATGTGCAGTCAGAGTACATAATCCTGGTGTACTCGTGCAATTGTGTCTGGTGTGATATGCCCCAGTCAATGGCCATGAAATTGTTCATTAAAGGGGCGGCCTGGCTGAAGGTATTTTGTGTATCAGTGTCCTAGAAGCACAGGAGCTATAACGGCGATCCCGGTACGCACATCAATTGTCTCATCGCCCACACGTGCAAGGACTTGAACTGCTGTTCCCGTCGGCAATAGGATTCTATGAGACATTCTGCGGCAGCCATGTCATTTAATGATATATAAAAAGAAGATGTGCTTTTTTAATCCCACTTTGCNGCTGTTCCCGTCGGCAATAGGATTCTATGAGACATTCTGCGGCAGCCATGTCATTTAATGATATATAAAAAGAAGATATGCTTTTTTTATCCCACTTTGCTTTTATACAACATTTAATATTGTGCACAGTATTAATGTTCATACCTAAAAAGATGACGAAAACACCCTTATTAACTATTTTCACACAAAATTTAAACAAACTGTAGATGAAATGGAGAAACTGAATAGTATATACATTCGTGAAACATTTTTTCAACGCTACTCGTAAGCAGATATCCTTCAGAAATTCTGAACTGTTTTTGATTATCACGTTTTCTGCTGAAGCTTTGCACTCGCTTTAGCGACCTAGGCAGACAGCCACCTTAAGCCAAGTCCTAACTGCCTAGCTGTAGTTGGTAGGATGGTTTTTCTGTTTGAACTATGCAGGTAAACCACACTTTCTGTGTCACTGTAGTAAGAGAGAAAAAAGGGACCATTATTTTGTTCTTGTACAAAGAGCATTAGAAACATTATACGTTCCGTACCTTGTTCTGTTAAAGGATCCTTTCATATAAAGTTGTGTCCTGGTCAGTACGTCGTGTTCTCCCAACAAACTTAAACAGAGACGTTCACAGATCTTGGAAAGTCGGGAGCCTTATCACATATTTNTTTCTGTGTCACTGTAGTAAGAGAGAAAAAAGGGACCATTATTTTGTTCTTGTACAAAGAGCATTAGAAACATTATGCGTTCCGTACCTTGTTCTGTTAAAGGATCCTTTCATATAAAGTTGTGTCCTGGTCAGAACGTCGTGTTCTCCCAACAAACTTAAACAGAGACGTTCACAGATCTTGGAAAGTCGGGAGCCTTATCACATATTTNTACGTCGTGTTCTCCCAACAAACTTAAACAGAGACGTTCACAGATCTTGGAAAGTCGGGAGCCTTATCACATATTTGTTGGGTCTTTTCACAAAACTCCATTCAACTACCGGGTTCATCTTCACTGATGATGTAAAACTGGAGTTTGTATCGTTGTTAGTTATATGCCTTTAAAATCCCGCGAATAATGCATTTCATTATACCGATTACAGCGGCCATTCGGCGCACATTTTTTGTAATTTTGTGCAAACAGGACAAGAATGGCAAAGAGTGTTATTCTGTCAGTGGACTCACGTGAGGTATTACTATGACACTTGTCTTCGACAGAACCAGTTTGCTTTTAACTTGGGAACATATGAGAATGTAATTGATACATATACTGGTTGTAGTCTATTAAGGTTGGGAGTCACTTCTCTCCAACTTATACCACCAGATAGCAAAATTCATTGAATGAGTTCCTCTTCATCCAAATTAATTTTTAAAACGTTACACTGTATGAAAGACAACACATAGTCTCAGGTTTCCCTTATAGTTCTTAATGTTCGAGACCTGCCGTATACTAATTTACAAAAGCTTAAAGTGATTTTTGTATTACCGCATTTAGTGTATTACCAATTTTCGGTGCTAAGTAAACACCAAAAATTTAATGGGTTGTACACTTGAGACAAACGTATTATATATAAATGTTCATATATATAATTTTTTTACTCCATGAAGTATTATATAATTAAGTCATCCTCGCAATAAAAAATGTAAATTTCTGTTAATTACGGCATACTAATTATGCTTGTTATGCGGAGTAAAATATTAAAATATTCTTATGATACTAACTAATTAGAGAAAGAAGACATTTTTATCCAGGGTAGAAGATACATAAGTGAAAAACAGGTAAATATTGTACAGAAACTCTACGTTATTTTTCCCCAGGAATAAGGGATGAAAATCTAGCCTCTTTGCTGGGGACCGGATATAACGCTTTGGCCCCGAAATACAGTCACAGGTAACTTAAAACCCTAGTTGCTGACAAAAAACATGTAACTATTAAAATAAGAGCTCTATCTGCTAGTTAGTTTCTAAATGATTTCGCCGAATAAAAATACAAATACCATAGGCATAGATAAATTGTGTAAACAGTTACCTATGTGCAACGAGAACATAATTTTAAACTTGATTACATATATGTATATATATGCAAAGTGTCTTACTAACTCAGCCTGTGTATAAGACATCTTTATTAATAAAAATTGCAAGTAAAAGGTTTTTTTAACATATGGCTGACAATATTTTTAATGCAGTGAAAAATTNTCTTTATTAATAAAAATTGCAAGTAAAAGGTTTTTTTAACATATGGCTGACAATATTTTTAATGCAGTGAAAAATTTGTTTAAAAATGCGGTTTGAGAAAAATTTCCACTAGCATGTAATAAACGCATGTGCAAAACAGTACATTACAGGAGCATAATCAACACATGTTTATTTTTACTAGCAATAGTGAACTATACTGCACGTAGCATGCGTGCGGCACAAAAATATACCTGATTATCTCCTAATAATCAGTGTGATGTTAAATAAATTGTGGGTACGGCACTACCTTCTTTATGATTCAATAAGTAGTGGATTATTCGGAAATCCACTACCATCGAGTGATCTTAGAACTTAGTAGTGACTTATTAACGAGCGCACACTTTCTGCAAGAATTAATAAGATACTTAGTAATTTTCGTTTATTGTAGTTTAATACAGAGTTATCTGAACACCATTACGACCGTATAGAACCAGTTATTTAGGCCCGGTGACTGTAACATAAACGCACATATTTGCTATTAACATGCATTTATAGAAAATTCAGTTATCCGCGTCTCAATGAACGAACTTATTACGGCGAAACATTTACAGCAGAACTGTGAAAAGTGTAAACAATGCGAATTTTATACCTAATGAGCTTATATATTTCATATTTGTGCTGATTTCACACAACAAAGCATATAACCTAACTATACTCAATAATCGGTTGGTTATTTAAATATTAAATATTTTGTGACATTGTGGACATTAACCAAATAAAAAAATCGACAAACATTTTTTTACTCTTTATGTATTAATTTGAACTTTTCAAGCAGCGTATGTTAGAAATGTATAACAGCATTCACATAGTATTTAAAATTTTAATTTTTTTTATAAATGTACAAAAATTACGCGGACCATTTCCTTCTGCATTATTATACGTGGAAAAGGATCATTGTGTTTTACTCAGCCAGCAATCAGTTTTGAGATTTCTCGGATAAAAATACGTAAATCGGCAGCAAAGCAATTTTCACAGCAACTGGGAAAATACTTTCTGGTATACTGTACATTATATTATTATAAGAGAGACATTACTAACACCAAAAGTTTACGTCACTTAGTAACAGTAGAACCTCTTGTCTGAGGTAGCTAATGTGCTTCAGTTCGCTAGGTCCGGGTCTGAATACACGTTAAGCAATTAATATATGCGCCACTTGTCAATACAATTTTTGCTCCCTTTAGTGGCCAAGCTTACGACATAAAAGCTGCGTCTTTAATTAACTTACCCAAACCAAAAGGAATAAAGTTCCGGACAAGAAAGACTTAAAATATTTGCACACTTCAGTTCATTACTTGATTTTATCACAGCGTTTTAGACACGCTTTGGACGACCATGAATAAATAAAATATTTGCAAGAAATCAAACACCGAATCCCATGGCATAAAGCGGGCCACTCAGTGGGACTGAACGAATGAAAAATTAGCTGAGATTCGAGGACTTCACAGGTTACTGAAACCGCGAAATTACCTTGCCCTCACCAGTTACAAACGTGGGAATCCACGGTTTGCTTCATTATTAGTAACCAGTCCCCCATCCCAGGCCACCTTTGGACCGGGGGGAAGGGGAGTATGTCAGACATCTCCATGGTGTGTGGGTTTTCTCGGACTACTCCGTTTATCTCCTCCGTTTTCAGTCCGCCGTTGGTCTTCAATCCGCCGTTGGTTTATCCCATCTCATCCTAGGGGCCGCCGTGGTGTCGTGGTCAGATTACTTGCCTCCCACCAAAGCGAATCGGGATAAATACCCGACGGGGTCGCTCCTAGATTTTCGCACGTGGGAATCGTGCCGGACGATGTCGCTGGTCAGCGGGTTTTCTCAAAGATCTCCCGTTTACCACTCCCTTGCATTCCATAGCTCCTATATACTGACCTCGCTTCATCTCATTTGTTCTCAAGACCTCGTTGTTAAGAGTCGCCCAAATCTCTCCACATCTCACCATCATCCCTAATCTCCCTCATTCATCGGCCTGGCCCAGAATTCCAGATGTGTGCCTCGGGTCTGTTCCACTTAGCTCCGGTCACAATGTGAATTTCAGAACAGAGCACTTAGCGGTGTCTAGCAGTGTAGCTGGCCCACGTTTTGCTGCCTTTCGTAGGCAGAAATAACTTAAAGAAGAAACAAAATAAATCCCCTTGTGAAGTGTATTTCCGCTAATAAGAAAATTAAGTATTTTATTTATAAAGTATTCCCAGTAGTGTCATTCCCTCTACAGGGCTCTTTTATGAGTTTCCTTTCGACCGTTTTCGTAAGTACCAGTCCCTACAAACATATACCGTTTCCACAAACAATTTAATGGCACGTACCATGGCCGTTGTAAAGGGATTTGTAGCAGCTTCGTGGTAGAAATACAGTGTGGTGGATCGGTTATTGTATTTCACTTAATCAATGTCTGCATGTTATTATAAACAGACATCGTAAAATATGTGCGTACAAAATATTACGCAATAAATTTGCGTTTGCAATCATCATGTTTTGGTAAAGCCTACATGATCTTATTTAGGTATCGAGTGACTAATGTTACTTAACTTGACCAGTAAATTAATTTATTTCATTATTTATATTTTTTTTAAATAATGAACAAAAATATTTCAATGCAAACTCACATACACAAATCATGATATGTGCTTCACGAAACTTGCAAAACAGTATAAACCATTGATTTAAATCTAACGAAATATGAGAGAATCTATCAAAAATAACGTAGGAAATCCGTGACTGGAGTCAGAATCGCCTTTGTTTACTATCTCATTTGTCGTGTAGAACGACTGTGTACAGGATAAGGTGAAATTCAACAGACAAGCTGAGTGAGCTTATTTCTTGTGCACAATAAATTGAAAAACATATGTGACCCTTTCTACTTTATCTGAATTCCAAGGGAGATATTAACACTTTAAATTCAAGATTTTAAACTGTATTTTTGCATAATATCGAAAACAAAGTAAAATTAAATTACGATTTTCCCAACATCGTTTAATGTTCAAAGATTCTTCAGCCTAAGAGCAAACATTCACTTATAATACCTCACACCGTAATGAAAATAACAGGGCTGTCCATCCTCTTATTGCATACAACTTTATAATCGCCAGGAGATACGAACGCTTGATAGTAGTAAGCATTACGACCTATTTTAAGAAAAGGGTCATCTTATTGCAACTGTCTAGGGCACCGTTTTCACATTAAACGGACCTAAAACTTTCGGCGACAGCAATACACTACATTTATTCAAAGATCGGAAAAATTCAGTTGCAGGCCCGTATGCAATACCGGCACTTTTTGTAGGGAATCACACACGTATTATCGCCAGAGACAAACAGCCACCTTTCATACTGTAAGCTTATTAATGTACAAGAGATTTTGTTTACAGTAAGAGTTAAATTTNACGAGGTGTTGTTTACAGTAAGAGTTCAATTTTCCTCCAACATCGTATGTGCGCAGTAGGTACAGCATCTCGCCATAGACGGATGTCGGTCGTATTAGCACGGAATATAAACGAGTCCACGTATAAGAAAGATAATTAACATATTTTAAACCTACTTCAGAAATCCTTTTAAATTAGAGCCTAGTGACAAAAAAATGGAAATTATTCCTTTGTAGCCGCTGAACACGTATATAGGTTCAACATTTTTTGGAAGTTTAAGTCAGAAGTAGTTTCTTCTCGGGTGTGGCATTTAGGCAAATAAGGAAGAATCTTGCATATTATGGTAACCTGTTATATATAAGTTTCAAAGACAGCTTTACTTCCATATGACAACCTGTATAAACTCTCTCTCTTGTACGTAAAATGTTAAAAATAGTCTACGCCTTCTTCGCCTTGATTATGAAATATAAGTAAATACCACTGTAAGAATTATAGATGTGAGCGGCCTTAAACCAGTTGTGGCAATTGTAAGNATGTTCAAAGATTCTTCAGCCTAAGAGCAAACATTCACTTATAATACCTCACACCGTAATGAAAATAACAGGGCTGTCCATCCTCTTATTGCATACAACTTTATAATCGCCAGGAGATACGAACGCTTGATAGTAGTACGCATTACGACCTATTTTAAGAAAAGGGTCATCANGAACGCTTGATAGTAGTAAGCATTACGACCTATTTTAAGAAAAGGGTCATCTTATTGCAACTGTCTAGGGCACCGTTTTCACATTAAACGGACCTAAAACTTTCGGCGACAGCAATACACTACATTTATTCAAAGATCGGAAAAATTCAGTTGCAGGCCCGTATGCAATACCGGCACTTTTTGTAGGGAATCACACACGTATTATCGCCAGAGACAAACAGCCACCTTTCATACTGTAAGCTTATTAATGTACAAGAGATTTTGTTTACAGTAAGAGTTAAATTTTCCTCCAACATCGTATGTGCGCAGTAGGTGCAGCAGCTCGCCATAGACGGATGTCGGTCGTATTAGCACGGAATATAAACGAGTCCACGTATAAGAAAGATAATTAACATATTTTAAACCTACTTCAGAAATCCTTTTAAATTAGAGCCTAGTGACAAAAAATGGAAATATTCCCTTTGTAGCCACTGAACACGTATATAGGTTCAACATTTTTTGGAAGTTTAAGTCAGAAGTAGTTTCTTCTCGGGTGTGGCATTTAGGCAAATAAGGAAGAATCTTGCATATTATGGTAACCTGTTATATATAAGTTTCAAAGACAGCTTTACTTCCATATGACAACCTGTATAAACACTCTCTCTTGTACGTAAAATGTTAAAAATAGTCTACGCCTTCTTCGCCTTGTTTATGAAATATAAGTAAATACCACTGTAAGAATTATAGATGTGAGCGGCCTTAAACCAGTTGTGGCAATTGTAAGNATTATGAAATATAAGTAAATACCACTGTAAGAATTATAGATGTGAGCGGCCTTAAACCAGTTGTGGCAATTGTAAGATACAAATACACTGGCAGCTATGAAAATCTGCGTTCACTGTAAATATCGGCCGGTAAGAGTGAAAGTTGGTAAGTAAGCATATCATCGATGGATGACAATCAATTAATTTAAGTTCCATGCAATGAAGCATCGAGAGTGTTGCTGTATATGTTCGTGTGGCTTATGTAAAATGTCTTGAGAACAGTGCTTTAATGTCACACGCACGATACTGTGGTGCCGGTTAATTGAAATTCTTTTTTTGTATAAGAGCTGTAATTCGAACATTTTCTCACATTGTGACCCCAAAAAGACGTTTCGAGCAATGTACAAAACGGCGCGCTGGTGAGTTGAATAACTGATTGCGACTGCGTCTCATAAATTTGAAGATGCACTTTCGAATCTATTTTAGCTGTCTCCTCATTTAACACGCATACAAACATAAACATATATTTAATGACTTGTGCCGCTCGTGTGTTAACTTAGAAATCGTAAACAGCATACATAAAATATCATATCATAAGAAATAAAATATCAACTTAAATAATNGTGTGTTAACTTAGAAATCGTAAACAGCATACATAAAATATCATATCATAAGAAATAAAATATCAACTTAAATAATGCTACGATCCATGAATTAATTAACTAAATAACAGAAAAGTATAATGTAATTTTTTTTTTTTTTACTGACTTTGTATTTCCAAGAAAAATAAGGAATTGACACGTGCATTTGCGTCCAGAAAAATTATATATAAATTATACCTCAGAACGTGCGGAATTAAAAAGCGTATGTAACGAAGATGCTGAGAAAGAAGAAGCGCATGCAATAATTCATTATCGACTTAATAGACTTGGGCTTTCATTTCGTCTTACTCACTGTTCGTTCGCGGTGAACTGAGCTTATTTGAAGAACTGCCTAGTTTCTTCCACCAGCTGATTAAATATAATTCAGCTACATGTAAAATATAAATGTTGCCTTAAGCCTAAATACTCGCATCCATTAGCCAGTTGAAAGGAACAAGGAAAATTGTTTGGAATATTAATATGTTATTACAACGCAATTTAACTTTCCTTACAAATACAAAAAAAAAAGTAATAATATTTCAGCTGCCTCTAATTTAAACTTCACTTGCTAATTTACGGCCAACGTTACGGGAAGTGTGCTCGTCAGGGTTTTAGGGTAAAATATACACAACTATAAGTAATAATAATTTTATAACCTTGGTTTATAAAATGTGTAGTTATGCTGAACTTGATATCGCCCCTACGCGCAAGGCACTGAAATGGCTTGGAGTACCGAAATCGTGCAGAAAATTTTATCCATTCGCGGTTACTTCGAACTTCCTTGAAACTATGCTAAATTTATACTCCCAGGATTTTCCTCCGCCTCATACAAATAATGCTTAACTGTGTCTATACAACTACACCAAAGGGACAACGCACCGCATTCGCGCACTTAGTGCAATCATATTTTGTATGAAAACTACTATTTCTTGCTAGACATGCCAACACACCTATTTTCTACCAGTTTTATTTACATTCAAAATAAATAAAATAATTTCGAAATAAATTATAACTGGAAGTACAATTTAAAAGAAAATTAGGTACTTTTGTGTTAACACAAATAAAACGCTTCTGATACACGGCATATTCAGGAAACAACAAAACACTTTATACATGGGGCGATTTTTCAAAAGTTAGATTAAAAAAGTGTGAAGAAACCGCAAATAGACTATAGTAATGGATCTTCAAGTAGGGACAATTTCATTTAATGACAAAACATTATATATATTATAGTTGCGGAAATATCAGTGCCAATTTATTGGTGGAAGGGGGACAAATAGCATCGCTTGTCTCATAACCTATGAATAGGAAGGGGAAGGAAAATGTCCGGCGCTTACATACTGTTACAAGAACGCCCTAAGGGGCGTATCTGAGTTCGTGAGGGATGAAGGCCTTAAAAATAACAAAATAACTAAATCTGATTTTTTATTTATTCACACAGCTCTTATTTACAGCATTCAAATATATTTCTCCACTATTACTCTTTTTATTTCACAGCGAGCACAATATTTAATGTATATTTCAACTCTTACTAAAGCCCTTCCGTATGTCTCTGTTTGTTACTGTCAATTCACTCATACTAATCATTAACACATGTTCAGTCTATCTGTTGCCATCATTTGTAATGTGTTTCACTCACGCATCCAGTCCAATAGACCAGCCTGCAGTAGTACTCTTCGCCGCTCTGATGCTCGCAGTCGCAGCCCTTCCTCCGCTGGTCACTTATCTCGCCGCGCGTTTCTCTTCTCACTCGTCGTCCTTCGCTCGAGGCCGCAACCACTCATCCACTTAACAACTACCGGCTCGGTGGCCTGTCACACTTTTATATCAGTCGCCCTGAATATCTGGAAGGTTCAATGAACCCCGAGTCGTGCTGAGAGAACGAGGTCCGTAATCCAGAGCAATATTCAGATAAACACAGAAATCCTATCCACCGAAGGTCAGGAGCGGCAAGCCGCCAAAAGGTTATAACAGTACAATGTCTTCATAACTCAAAATACTGGTAGGGTTATCGCTCGCTTGTCATTCAGAACATTCCATTGAATTACTGCCCCACTTTATATGACTACTGTGTCCCTCTCTTCCACCCGATTGCACGGGGTAGGCCAAGGTCAGCGGTTCAAATCAACGACATGTAACATTGCCCTCTCCTCAAGTCCGTTTGTCCCGAACAGACTCTGCAACATCTGGACGTTCGTAGAGTGCCTGTCGGTCGATATAGACAACCTTCGGCTTCGCCCAAGAGCCTTGTCGGCAAATCCCGACGACCACATAATTGATCCTCTTCAGAATCCTGTAGGGGCCTTCCCAACATTGCTGTGGCTTCGAGTAGTACCCATTCCTCCTTTGTGGGTTGTACAGCCACACCAGTTGTTTTTTCGCCCGACATTCTCCTATCATAATTCGTCTTCATCCTGTGACCATATGGTCGTTTGTGCCCTACATAAGGACTTATCCTTTTTATTACCGGTTTGAAAAGATGAAGTAACTACAGAATTTCCCCTTGCATTATCCTTTACATCATGTTTACTAATCTGAAAAGTGCTGGCACTTGCGGTGGATGCTGGAGGTTGTGGCTGGATCCTCGCCCGACGTACCCTGAAGCACTGATAACTCTTGTCGACTGCCTCACTCCCTTTCTCGAGTTCACGCAACGAGTTCTTTGTCCCCTGAACCACTTCCTTCGTGGGACTACTATTCTCAGAGCCACTACTGAGGGGGACCAACACATCATTCGCTCCATGCCATGGGCTTCTATCGCTACTATGTTGCACAGTGTGCACAGGGCATCTCGACAGTACTCGCAAGTTATCGTGTGCATTTTCCAACTGCTTTGTGAGGTGTGCAGCTTGCAGCATCAGCTCGTCGATGAGGTTTATCAGTTTTTGGGTTTATGCATGAAGCTCANTCGATGAGGTTTATCAGTTTTTGGGTTTATGCATGAAGCTCACAAATTTCTTAACGCAAGTGCTTGTCTGCGCTCATCGAAGCCATTTGTTCATCTCGCAGATTCTCTCCCGCTTCTGCTTCTGTTTCTGCTGCTGCTGATGTGGGAAATAGGCTCTCAGGCGCCCCAGTTGTTCACATGGCCAACACTCCTTCCGTTTGTGTGGGGGGCGACGAAGTTATATAGCAAGAACCCTGGAAGTGATGTCTCTCAAAGCCAATTGTAACTCGTTCAGTGTCTTCGTTAGCATGCATTCGTCTTTTTTCAGCGTCACTGCACGTACTGGATGTCTTGCTGACTCCACCTCCAGTGCTCGGACCAGGGCGTCCTGCATGTTGTGGGGTAAAGCCAGGAGTACTGCTTGCCGCACCTCTGTGTCGGCGATGACATCGATGAAGAAGCCGACTGCGAAGATGTCGCGCGCCTCCTCGGAGCATCCTTCCAAAGATAGTTCAGACAGCCGCACGATGTCTTGCCATAACTCATGCAGTGGCTCTCCTGGTCGCTGGGTGCGGCTTCGCAGTTGTGCATGGAGGACATGTCGAAGGTACCGGTCGAGGTAGTAATCCCGCTACTCTGCTGACCAGCCGTACAGAGTGGCGACTATTTCAAACTGGTTCTGGTACTCCCGCCAAGAGATCTGACCATCATAAGGGGCGGGCTTAATTGAGACCAGTTATCCAGAGCATTCTTCAGATAAACGCAGAAATCCTATCCGCCGAAGGTCAGAAGCGGCAAGCCGCCAAAGGGTTGCCATGTCACGGCAGAATGCCTTCATAACTCAAAACGCTAGTAGGATATTCGCTCGCTTGTCATTCAATACATTTAGATTGACTTGCCGCCCCACTATCATATCACTAATCTGTTCTCAAATTTACAACGTTTAAAAACCCTTTTGGTATTGAATGTTTAATATTGTTACAAAATACATTGTAATATAGGGGTATATCGTCACAATATTATACAATCTTGTAAATTTACTCTTAATTACATGTCAGTTACTTCTTTAGTTAATACTAATGAATATAAGTTTTCAGTTGGATACACTTCTTAAACTGTATATTTGGCGATACACACAAGCAGATTTTTAATGCAACTTTAAAGCACATGTCATATTTTCATATTTTAAATTTGAATATTTCCTTTTACCTTTCTATATTTTCATTAACTAAACTTAAACAACCTGTTTAAATTTTTCAATTTCCTTTAGTGCAGGAGATTCAAGTATACTATACACGTTTCAATAAAGACAATTTATATAACATTAAATATAAATTTAGAACTTACGTTAGTTAGTATGCGATATCAAAATAACGCGTTAATGAAAAAAAGTGGTCACAGTTAGTGATAAGATTTTAAATTTAACAATCCTGTGAAAATAAATAGTTCAATATCAACAGTTAATTAAGAATACAACGAAAATGTGAAACTTAATTTTTCTGTATTTTCACAAGCAGTTCCTACCTTTCAACTTGAATAACATATAGTCATAAAGCCTAGACAAACTACAACGTTAATACAACAAATATGCACTCATATGTGTAGTGCACATTAGTGTTGTAACTTTAGTAATATCTCTAGTTAGACATTGATAGTCTAGTTAAAAAAGACGGTTTCATTTAGCTTCTATTTCGTGCATTTTTTTATTATCGCTATTTTCGCTGTCTGTTGTCTGAAAGTATTATGTTTGATGTGCTAAGATTTGTATCTCTATCTGTTTATCTGTTAATTTGCATGCGTTTTCCATTAAAATTTTTTATGTGTTTTATTTTTATAAATTATTTGTTTTCTAACTGTAGTATAAGGGTTGTTTTGTGATCAGTTTCGTATAAGTTATTGATAATGATTTGTAATCGTTAATATTTATAATTTATATGATTCATACGTTCATATCATATATATCAGTGTCGGAACAACGTCTAGACGTTTAGGATGTGCGCGCATTTAGATGAGCCCATTTTTATGGGAGAGGCTAACTTTTAGGCACCGCTCTTAAGACTTTTTTTAATGTTAGTTTGGTACGATTATAACCCTAAATTACATGCTGCATAAAATATAAAGGAAGATAAAAGGAACGATAAAGAAGCGAATATGTATATAAGTAAAATAAATACATCACAACAATTCATCAGAGATTGTATTCAATACCTCAACGCATCTTGATGATCAAAATCTTGGGTGCCCATTTACTGTCATTCTGGCGCCCTTGACCAAATTAAGGGAGCAGCTATTTATTTCCTGCCCCCCCTTCTTATACGGTAGTTGTTACGCCACTGATACATTTGTATGATCCATTTATTGTATAAATAAAAATCAAATCAATGCTAGACGTAACCACAATAACCTAATAAGCTAAAAAAAAAAAGCATAGTTAAAAAAATTTATTTTTTAATGTACGCAACTGGTATTTCGGGATTGCTTCCATGTGAGGAGGTATAATGTTAGTCTGCGATTTATCCCGGCCAGCCAGTGCGTGAGAAAACCGGCGAAAAAAAGGCGGTGCCGTGGAAGAGGAAATCCCGACTTGCGACCTTGAGCCCAGAGCCGTTACAGGACAATGCTCGCAGTTAGAGTCGTAGAGCGGAAGGTTGGGAGGGGGGATGGCGTTAATAGCCGGCCGCTTGATCCAGGGGATTTGCACCCGTTGCAGCCGGGGCTTTGGAGATGTCGGACGATGAGAGGGGGTCGAGGTGGGCGGGACAGAGAGAGAGTGGGCCNTCCCGCGGGAGGACAGGGTCGGGCTCGCTAGGGGGGAGAGCAGTGGATCGCGCGGAGTCGTCGGGATTTATCACGCAGATAACGTAAGCAGCTGCATTGGAGAGCCACCACCCCTGCCCACGCAACCCTCCTGAAGGGTTGCCAGTAAGGGGGTTACCGGGTTTTATCGGCCGGCCAAGGGGGTGTAACGAGACGTGTAGGTGGCTGGCCTGCGGGTTTATGCGGTCTCCTACCTGGTGCTTAAGCTGTGTTGCAGCATGTTTGAAAAACTCATTTTCGACAAAACTATTCTAGGTGTCTCTAATATTTTAACCTACGGAAATAAAACATACTTCACACAGGAACGGAATTGCTTTTTCCTAAGATCATGCTTGTTATAAATATTATTTTGGAGGTACCACCCCCGCCCCAAAATTTTCTATATATTTTCCACCAAACAGGTGCTGGAAGTAAGAAATATTTAAATGCGTACTTTGCTCAAGTAGACAGAACACGTGTTTTGTTACCACAAGNACAGGTGCTGGAAGTAAGAAATATTTAAATGCGTACTTTGCTCAAGTAGACAGAACACGTGTTTTGTTACCACAAGCAATGACTTATAGGCTTGGTGTTCGGCTATAGTGGTATGAACCACTCATAACTTATAACAGTAGCATGGTGTAGCATTTAGTTACCCACTGCACAGAGTACCGCCACCAAAAAGTTGGAACGTCATTTACCAGTCAGCCCTGGTTACTAAACTCTCCAGCTGGCAATCAAGTTATTAGGAAATATACCGGAGCATCCAGTAGCTCTTCAGACGCGAGGTCCTTTCCAAGAGCCTCGCACAGCCAATTAGAGAAAGGGGAACGTCCACATCAATAAACAGCCTCGCTATTTCATCTCTGTGGATGTACAGTTGTGTTCACAGGGAAGATAATTGGAGACTGAGACACGCAATGTTCAGAAGCAGCCAACGTTCTCCTTCCGGCGTGTTAGGCAGACAGCTGTGTACACTGGATGTGAATGGGCTGAACCTCTTGCCAGGGTATCGAACCATAGACTAAAAATGAGGTACTTCGATCTCACTGGCTGCGCACAACCAATCTCCGTGTCCCAGTACTGAACTGCTTTTTTGCCAATACCACAGGAAACACGGCGTTGTTTGGATTTGCGGTTAGAACACTGTTGAGTAAAAAAGTGCTTTGAAATTTTTGTATACTTCTTCTAAACAGTTTGGAATACAGTTTGAATAAATTCAAATTGGTGGAAGTATTTTATTCATATAAAAGTGCTTGTCCTTTGAAAATTAAGTTATAAAGATACATCTTTATCAGTGTTAATCATGAGACTGACAGTTATGTTGCTTTGTAGTAGGTGAATGTTGGGTACATGCGCAGTAAACGAATAAGCGGTCTACTTCTTGTTCAGTGCAAGTATCGAAGAGCCTGCCCTCGCCAGAGAGACGTTCTGCTCGCATCGCACGACTGCCAACCTCGCGCCTCCAACTCGAGTTCCCGCGGAGAAGTATCGGCCTCGCCGGGGCCGTCGCGCCGAGTGTACCAGCGTAGGAACTTCCCAGCAGGGAGTCCTCAGTTACCGCCCAAGTGCTCGTCGTCGAGTAGAGACGACTCGTAACTGCGGAGCTGGTGATGAGTGGTTGCGGCGAGCAGACTGGAGAAAGCGCTGCTGAAATCTGTGGTCGGTCCGCGGTCAAGTCAACACAGCACAAATAACCTTCTGGAAAAAACATTCCCCGTCCATAGCTGCGTGTAATTTAACCTAAGCCCTTACTATCGTGTACTGTGTAATGCACTGTAATATTTGTAATAATGTTGAGAATATCCTTGCAGAATTACAAACCTTTTTAAAATACAATAATATACTTAATTTATCTTCTTTGCAACGTTTTAAGATCTTCATTTGTAATATATTTAGAAAATGTTTTGTATTGACGATGAATCACTTAAATGGGCGCGAATCAGACTTCAAAAGACTATCGCGTTGTGATAACCATTTGACTAAAAACAAGTAAATGTGTTTACGAATTGCATGGTTATGAATAAATATCATTAAAAAAGTGTGGAGATGGGGGATAATATTTTCTTACCACAATCGTAGAGAGTAAAAACTGGATATTTGACTTACTCTTTGTTGCATGATATTTTGTTCTAACTTTACCGGACATACTGAAATAATATTGTGTATGTACAGTATGTAATGTCAATAAGTGTAATCATGGCACGGACATTTACAGCACAAAATATTCTGCAATTATAAAATTGAAAATTTGGAAATGTGCAATCCGCATGCAAACTATCGTCGTTCTGTAGTGCAATAAATTACTTAATCGGTAATTTCAACTGTTTTCAATAGGTGAAATTGTTGTAGTCTTTCCCAATTTACTAGTGTTGTAAGTTATCTTCAAAAAGAGTTCTATCTGTTGCGACTGGTTTGATTCTAGTTGCAACCAAATATATTTGAACGGCGTTATTTGTGCATCTGACGAAAGGACAAACGGGGCAGGGCTTTTAAAAGTTGTCATGAAACCTCAAACAGCCCGTAGGTATATGTCGTAACGTCCTGTTAAATGCGTGCTTTTCAAATTGGTAACTTGTAAAATTTGTCACTTTTCTTTTTTTACTTTGTTTTCGACTGTAAAACTAGGGTCGTATGAGATGAGGACAATTACTTGGGAAAAACGATTCCGAGTGTAGCCGTTTAGATCTATCCCATTAACCTTCGTAAGCACGAGTGTAAAGAATTCGCGCGTGAGTGACATATTTTTTTTAACAATTTCACTTTGTCACCTGTTCGGCATATTTGTAGGCCTACTCGTCGTTAAATCCACAAAAACACTAATATGTACTTGTAACGTAAAGCGGGTGTAAAATTATTTTCTACGTCGTTTACTTATTTCATACTTTTTCATTTTAAAGTGAAATAATAAAATTAATTTTTTTTCAACAATAATGGAACATAAGTTTTCAGAAATTAATTAAATTAACAATAGAAAGTGGAAATAATTTTTTGTACCAATGTAAAAATTTAACAAAATTGATGTGTTGGAATATAAATGAAAGTAATTGTTCTTGTTACCAGAATGTCATAAAAAATATTTCTTGGAAATGTGTTTTGCAGTTCTTCTGGGTTTTAATTTAAGCATTTAAGGTATATTTAAATTCAAAATAGCCAGAAAGNAGAAATGTGTTTTGCAGTTCTTCTGGGTTTTAATTTAAGCATTTAAGGTATATTTAAATTCAAAATAGCCAGAAAGGAAACTCTTGCCGCAGATGAGCCAAATGTTGGATTAAAGAAAAAAGAAGCGAAATGTAACTCCTGTGGCTTTAATAAAGACTTCCGATGAGACCCAACTTTGTGTTTAAATATACATTTTGAAATTTGTGAGAATCAACGCTTAGGATAAAATTCTCATGTTAACGTTAAAAATTAATATGAACATAATTTTAAAATTTTATGATATGTTAATGAATTTATCACTGGCATGTCACCAAACTATAAAATGCCCTAAAAATCTATACAAAAAATATATTGGCTAGCCATAAACAGGCATTTGAAAACTGTCAAATAACCGTGTCACCACCGCATACGTAATCACGACAACTATCCTGCTGTCGCAGTCGGTGCTCTAAATGCCATATAGATATCGCATTGACAATTTAAGTTTAGTTTCTTATAGCCGAATGATCTAATTCCCCAATTCGGTGCGCACGTTAAGCCATAGCTAGAATCTTAGACAAAATTCCGCCTGGCTAACAAAAAATTATAATCTGCGGCTGCCGAAAAAAAAATATTTTAGCTCTTCATTGGNAGACAAAATTCCGCCTGGCTAACAAAAAATTATAATCTGCGGCTGCCGAAAAAAAAATATTTTAGCTCTTCATTGGCACCATATCCATATCATCAAATACAAAGGTTATTGGTGAGACTTGTTATTAATATTCATATTAGAGTAAACTACGTTTACATTTTCTATTTGTTTTAGGTAAGAAGAATATGAATAAGTGCAAAAACCATTCTGAAGTAATCAATATTTTTTTGACGTGAATATGTGTTTAAATTTGCAACCTTAGTGGGGAAATCCAGAAAATCTCATGATAACACAATCGGGGGATAGAGTTTGGCATTGCAGCTCCCAATCTATCGTATACATCTAAAATTAAATTACACCACTCGATTGCCAAAGGATCAAAGAATTTATTACGTTGAGTGTGGACTGCGAAGCGTCTCGCGCGGGGTGGTGGGGGCACCACCATTTTGAGTTCGTTTGGCCACGTCTCATAATTTCCGCGTCGTGTAACTTTCAACGCGAAGTAGCTACGAAGCTCGTTTAAATTTTAATCTACAGCTCTAGTCCAGATCAGTCAACTGAGTGTATAAAACATTTGTGTGCCGTGGTTATGGTGAAATTGTATGAGTTTAAAGTAAAATAATTAAAAAATTAACACAATGTCGGCCTATACTAGTCAAAAAGTCAAGTCGAAATACAAAAATCGTATACGGTTGGAAAGAGAAACTCAAAATTTTAATCCAGTGATACCCATCATACCCAATATGATCGAATGAAGCGGTGCCGGGAACGTAAAAACGTAGACCTATTCACGCAAAACAAACGGCCGTGTCCCGAAACAGCCACAACCCACGTTTTTTTTTGTTCTGTAAAAAAAAAAGCATAATGTGAAAATACCAATTATAGCAGTGTTTTGTTGGCATAAAAACAGTGGTCAAAATTTGACTTCATTTTTCTCCGTCATTACAGCGAGTAGTTGCAGAATGGACTTCATGTATTTGAATATCGCCGTACACAGTAGATATTCAAAGTGAGAGTTTCGTGTAAAAATAACTATATTTTGACATAAACGCATAAATTCTGGAGGTATTGCGTAGAGTAAAAAAGTCATATAAAATTAAATTAAATTATCAACGTAAATAATAAAATGAAGTAATTTAATAAACTAAAATTTACATCTAAGAACTCGCATTCAGAATTGCATATAATTCTCGTGACTCGAAAAATCACAGAGTGGCTGGCACATTGTTTCTGCTGGTGGCATGGTGCTGCAGACGACAATTCGTCATCGAGGTCGTGTGACGCTTCAGAGCATCTATTTCCAAGCCCCTCATCACTCCTACCAACCAAAACAGCCTGACTCCACAACGATTTGCTCTGCATGCGCTTTCTGGGCCACGTGATTAGTCCGGCGCGAGCGCCAGTCGGAATTAATGAGACTAATTGGGGAGTCGTGGGGGTAGATCTGTTTCATCAAGCCCGTTAGACAGTTNCGCGCCAGTCGGAATTAATGAGACTAATTGGGGAGTCGTGGGGGTAGATCTGTTTCATCAAGCCCGTTAGACAGTTGACTATAGTCCCTAACCCCGTTCCAGCCTGTCTAGGCGGGTGGGCGGTCACATTATGCAAACTGGGGACTACCCCGTCGTTGGCACTTCCACTAGTTAAAACGACCCCCCTCACTCCTTTTTCACGATGTTGAACGCCATCAGCACTTGGAGATGTGACTTAGGCCTACAGTACTATGCGCCAGCGGTTACCTATGAGTGCACAGCAAAATATTTGTTGCTAGCTGTCAAAATATCTAACATGGGTTGCACACAGGAAACATTTTACTTAATTTGTATTTTAAGAACATCAGTAAATTAAAATGTTGTCAACCGGAACCCANGTCACATTATGCAAACTGGGGACTACCCCGTCGTTGGCACTTCCACTAGTTAAAACGACCCCCCTCACTCCTTTTTCACGATGTTGAACGCCATCAGCACTTGGAGATGTGACTTAGGCCTACAGTACTATGCGCCAGCGGTTACCTATGAGTGCACAGCAAAATATTTGTTGCTAGCTGTCAAAATATCTAACATGGGTTGCACACAGGAAACATTTTACTTAATTTGTATTTTAAGAACATCAGTAAATTAAAATGTTGTCAACCGGAACCCATTTTGACGTTTCCTCTGAGATATTTCTATCGTATAAGAAAAAAATTAAGTCAATTGTTACGCATTACGGGCAAAGACGACAGGACTGTTAGCTGTGGTTGTCTGTAATCCACTTGGTTTGGACCTGGGGCCGTGCATAGTGCAGGCGGTGGGGAAACGTTGCCACCCAGAAACGCTGAAGAAGGGACAATACTGTTTACAAGGGATGAAAAAGTGACAGGTAATCCAATGAATACTAAGTATTGCAGAAGATCTATTTGCGTGTTTCCCATCATTTGAATACATTGTTGTCGAAATCGTACGTATACATATATAAAAAACTTGATATNACAGGTGCTGGAAGTAAGAAATATTTAAATGCGTACTTTGCTCAAGTAGACAGAACACGTGTTTTGTTACCACAAGGAATGACTTATAGGCTTGGTGTTCGGCTATAGTGGTATGAACCACTCATAACTTATAACAGTAGCATGGTGTAGCATTTAGTTACCCACTGCACAGAGTACCGCCACCAAAAAGTTGGAACGTCATTTACAAGTCAGCCCTGGTTACTAACTCTCCAGCTGGCAATCAAGTTATTAGGAAATATTCCGGAGCATCCAGTAGCTCTTCAGACGCGAGGTCCTTTCCAAGAGCCTCGCACAGCCAATTAGAGAAAGGGGAACGTCCACATCAATAAACAGCCTCGCTATTTCATCTCTGTGCATGTACAGTTGTGTTCACAGGGAAGATAATTGGAGACTGAGACACGCAATGTTCAGAAGCAGCCAACGTTCTCCTTCCGGCGTGTTAGGCAGACAGCTGTGTACACTGGATGTGAATGGGCTGAACCTCTTGCCAGGGTATCGAACCATAGACTAAAAATGAGGTACTTCGATCTCACTGGCTGCGCACAACCAATCTCCGTGTCCCAGTACTGAACTGCTTTTTTGCCAATACCACAGGAAACACGGCGTTGTTTGGATTTGCGGTTAGAACACTGTTGAGTAAAAAAGTGCTTTGAAATTTTTGTATACTTCTTCTAAAGAGTTTGGAATACAGTTTGAATAAATTCAAATTGGTGGAAGTATTTTATTCATATAAAAGTGCTTGTCCTTTGAAAATTAAGTTATAAAGATACATCTTTATCAGTGTTAACCATGAGACTGACAGTTATGTTGCTTTGGAGTAGGTGAATGTTGGGTACATGCGCAGTAAACGAATAAGCGGTCTACTTCTTGTTTAGTGCAAGTATCGAAGAGGCTGCCCTCGCCAGAGAGACGTTCTGCTCGCATCGCACGACTGCCAACCTCGCGCCTCCAACTCGAGTTCCTGCGGAGAAGTATCGGCCTCGCCGGGGCCGTCGCGCCGAGTGTACTAGCGTAGGAACTTCCAAGCAGGGAGTCCTCAGTTACCGCCCAAGTGCTCGTCGTCGAGTAGAGACGACTCGTAACTGCGGAGCTGGTGATGAGTGGTTGCGGCGAGCAGACTGGAGAAAGCGCTGCTGAAATTTGTGGTCGGTCCGCGGTCAAGTCAACACAGCACAAATAACCTTCTGGAAAAACAATTCCCCGTCCATAGCTGCGTGTAATTTAACCTAAGCCCTTACTATCGTGTACTGTGTAATGCACTGTAATATTTGTAATAATGTTGAGAATATCCTTGCAGAATTACAAACCTTTTTAAAATACAATAATATACTTAATTTTTCTTCTTTGTAACGTTTTAAGATCTTCATTTGTAATATATTTAGAAAATGTTTTGTGTTGACGATGAATCACTTAAATGGGCGCGAATCAGATTTCAAAAGACTATCGCGTTGTGATAAACATTTGACTAAAAACAAGTAAATGTGTTTACGAATTGCATGGTTATGAATAAATATCATTAAAAAAGTGTGGGGAGGGGGGATAATATTTTCTTACCACAATCGTAGAGAGTAAAAAATAGATTTTTGACTTACTCTTTGTTGCATGATATCTTGTTCTAACTTAACCGAACATACTGAAATAATATTGTGTATGTACAGTATGTAATGTCAATAAGTGTAATCATGACACGGACATTTACAGCACAAAGTATTCTGCAATTATAAAATTGAAAATGTGGAAATGTGCAATCCGCATGCAAACTATCGTCGTTCTGTAGTGCAATAAATTATTTAATCGGTAATTTCAACTGTTTTCAATAGGTGAAATTGTTGTAGTCTTTCCCAATTTACTAGTGTTGTAAGTTAACTTCAAAAAGAGTTATATCTGTTGCGACTGGTTTGATTCTAGTTGCAACCAAATATATTTGAACGGCGTTATTTGTGCATCTGACGAAAGGACAAACGGGGCAGGGCTTTTAAAAGTTGTCATGAAAGCTAAAACAGCCCGTAGGTATATGTCGTAACGTCCTGTTAAATGCGTGCTTTTCAAATTGGTAACTTGTAAAATTTGTTACTTTTCTTTTTTTATTTTGTTTTCGACTGTAAAACTAGGGTCGTGTGAGATGAGGACAATTACTTGGGAAAAACGATTCCGAGTGTAGCCGTTTAGATCTATCCCATTAACCTTCGTAAGCACGAGTGTAAAGAATTCGCGCGTGAGTGACATATTTTTTTTAACAATTTCACTTTGTCACCTGTTCGGCATATTTGTAGGCCTACTCGTCGTTAAATCCACGAAAACACTAATATGTACTTGTAACGTAAAGCGGGTGTAAAATTATTTTCTACGTCGTTTACTTATTTCATACTTTTTCATTTTAAAGTGAAATAATAAAATTAATTTTTTTTCAACAATAATGGAACATAAGTTTTCAGAAATTTATTAAATTAACAATAGAAAGTGGAAATAATTTTTTGTACCAATGTAAAAATTTAACAAAATTGATGTGTTGGAATATAAATGAAAGTAATTGTTCTTGTTACCAGAATGTCATAAAAAATATTTCTTAGAAATGTGTTTTGCAGTTCTTCTGGGTTTTAATTTAAGCATTTAAGGTATATTTAAATTCAAAATAGCCAGAAAGGAAACTCTTGCCGCAGATGAGCCAAATGTTGGATTAAAGAAAAAAGAAGCGAAATGTAACTCCTGTGGCTTTAATAAAGACTTCCGATGAGACCCAACTTTGTGTTTAAATATACATTTTGAAATTTGTGAGAATCAACGCTTAGGATAAAATTCTCATGTTAACGTTAAAAATTAATATGAACATAATTTTAAAATTTTATGATATGTTAATGAATTTATCACTGGCATGTCACCAAACTATAAAATGCCCTTAAAATCTATACAAAAAATATATTGGCTAGCCATAAACAGGAATTTGAAAACTGTCAAATAACCGTGTCACCACCGCATACGTAATCACGACAACTATCCTGCTGTCGCAGTCGGTGCTCTAAATGCCATATAGATATCGCATTGACAATTTAAGTTTAGTTTCTTATAGCCGAATGATCTAATTCCCCAATTCGGTGCGCACGTTAAGCCATAGCTAGAATCTTAGACAAAATTCCGCCTGGCTAACAAAAAATTATAATCTGCGGCTGCCGAAAAAAAAATATTTTAGCTCTTCATTGGAACCATATCCATATCAACAAATACAAAGGTTATTGGTGAGACTTGTTATTAATATTCAGATTAGAGTAAACTACGTCTATATTTTCTATTTGTTTTAGGTAAGAAGAATATGAATAAGTGCAAAAACCATTCTGAGTAATCAATATTTTTTTGACGTGAATATGTGTTTAAATTTGCAACCATATTGGGGAAATCCAGAAAATCTCATGAAAACACAATCGGGGGATAGAGTTTGGCATTGCAGCTCCCAATCTATCGTATACATCTAAAATTAAATTACACCACTCGATTGCCAAAGGATCAAAGAATTTATTACGTTGAGTGAGGACTGCGAAGCGTCTCGCACGGGGTGGTGGGGACACCACCATTTTGAGTTCGTTTGGCCACGTCTCATAATTTCCGCGTCGTGTAACTTTCGACGCGAAGTAGCTACGAAGCTCGTTTAAATTTTAATCTACAGCTCTAGTCCAGATCAGTCAACTGAGTGTATAAAACATTTGTGTGCCGTGGTTATGGTGAAATTGTATGAGTTTAAAGTAAAATAATTAAAAAATTAACACAATGTCGGCCTATACTAGTCAAAAAGTCAAGTCGAAATACAAATATCGTATACGGTTGGAAAGAGAAACTCAAAATTTTAATCCAGTGATACCCATCATACCCAATATGATCGAATGAAGCGGTGCCGGGAACGTAAAAACGTAGACCTATTCACGCAAAACAAACGGCCGTGTCCCGAAACAGCCACAACCCACGTTTTTTTTTGTTCTGTAAAAAAAAAAGCATAATGTGAAAATACCAATTATAGCAGTGTTTTGTTGGCATAAAAACAGTGGTCAAAATTTGACTTCATTTTTCTCCGCCATTACAGCGAGTAGTTGCAGAATGGACTTCATGTATTTGAATATCGCCGTACACAGTAGATATTCAAAGTGAGAGTTTCGTGTAAAAATAACTATATTTTGACATAAACGCATAAATTCTGGAGGTATTGCGTAGAGTAAAAAAGTCATATAAAATTAAATTAAATTATCAACGTAAATAATAAAATGAAGTAATTTAATAAACTAAAATTTACATCTAAGAACTCGCATTCAGAATTGCATATAATTCTCGTGACTCGAAAAATCACAGAGTGGCTGGCACATTGTTTCTGCTGGTGGCATGGTGCTGCAGACGACAATTCGTCATCGAGGTCGTGTGACGCTTCAGAGCATCTATTTCCAAGCCCCTCATCACTCCTACCAACCAAAACAGTCTGACTCCACAACGATTTGCTCTGCATGCGCTTTCTGGGCCACGTGATTAGTCCGGCGCGCGCGCCAGTCGGAATTAATGAGACTAATTGGGGAGTCGTGGGGGTAGATCTGTTTCATCAAGCCCGTTAGACAGTTGACTATAGTCCCTAACCCCGTTCCAGCCTGTCTAGGCGGGTGGGCGGTCACATTATGCAAACTGGGGACTACCCCGTCGTTGGCACTTCCACTAGTTAAAACGACCCCCCTCACTCCTTTTTCACGATGTTGAACGCCATCAGCACTTGGAGATGTGACTTAGGCCTACAGTACTATGCGCCAGCGGTTACCTATGAGTGCACAGCAAAATATTTGTTGCTAGCTGTCAAAATATCTAACATGGGTTGCACACAGGAAACATTTTACTTAATTTGTATTTTAAGAACATCAGTAAATTAAAATGTTGTCAACCGGAACCCAATTTGACGTTTCCTCTGAGATATTTCTATCGTATAAGAAAAAAATTAAGTCAATTGTTACGCATTACGGGCAAAGACGACAGGACTGTTAGCTGTGATTGTCTGTAATCCACTTGGTTTGGACCTGGGGCCGTGCATAGTGCAGGCGGTGGGGAAACGTTGCCACCCAGAAACGCTGAAGAAGGGACAATACTGTTTACAAGGGATGAAAAAGTGACAGGTAATCCAATGAATACTAAGTATTGCAGAAGAGCTATTTGCGTGTTTCCCATCATTTGAATACATTGTTGTCGAAATCGTACGTATACATATATAAAAAACTTGATATNTCTATTTGCGTGTTTCCCATCATTTGAATACATTGTTGTCGAAATCGTACGTATACATATATAAAAAACTTGATATACATTAGAACCAGCAATTTTTGAACTTGCTCGAGTCCGCACTCTCCGAAATGTCCTGCAAAGAATTAAAGATTCTTAAAAATCTTCAGCCAGACGAGTTAAGATGGCAGTGAGAAAAATGACTGTAAACTGTTGTGCAATTTGAAGTCGGAATTATGTGTAGTACTTCCTTACTTAGTTTGAAATTTATGTGTAGTTATTTCAAACACAATATGCAATTATTAAAGCCATTTAAAGTCCCTACCGAATGTCTGGCCTACGAAGACACAAGTCTGTAGATATAGACGCTTGCTATCTCAAGCGCGCAGGCAGGTAGTAACTAACTTCTCAGCTGTAGTATCGGTCGGTGAATGGGAGGCGTAACTGCAGCTCAGCGTCAGCGACAGGACACAGGCGCCTCTAATATCCGTTTCCCGGTTCTACTGTCATCGGTGATAGATTTGATCCTGATTCCAGGCAGCAGTTCTGTGATCCATTAGTTTTATCGTCTGACGGTTAATAGAAGAAGGCTCGTGTGACCTCAGGAACGTGGCAAACAACGTGGTGATTCATCACGCGAGGAAATCTCCTCACCTTAGCTACCACGGCCGCCAAGGACACAGAAATTAGTCAATGTTTTCCGATATGAAGAGTGAGTTTCATATTATTATCAGTGACTTAAGGTGATTTTAAGCACCGTCCCATAAACACCTTAACTCTGTTACAGCATTTTTGATAATCGCGTTTTATACGAAAATGCTAAACGTGTGCTTTTTTTGTCTGTGAAAATCACACACACTTAATAATATTTAAGAATTGTACCTCCAAAACATTTAATAAAAATGGTCACTTAATATGCTGTATTTAAAAACTAAGTAGCAACTATGCGTGAAAAAGTCGATTACATTTGACTAATATATAGACTTGCCATAAAACATATATGTTCGCTATTTTAAATACCAAAGTTGAATGCTGAGCAATGAAAAGGCTAGACCAATTCANTGCCATAAAACATATATGTTCGCTATTTTAAATACCAAAGTTGAATGCTGAGCAATGAAAAGGCTAGACCAATTCATTGCCTCAAGCTGGAAGGCAGTGCCGTATGCGATGAAGTAACAAACAAAACCCTTAGCATTACAGTGATTCAACATACCATTCACATACAGGAAATTCCTTTATAACGAGGCACACACTAAATGTTTCGAAGCTTCAAAATCACTATTATCTTCAACTTGTAACATTGTAGATACGAAATACTTATTTAGTTTTAAAAGCATCGTACTCTGACAGACTGGTAGCATGCATGGCTCATAAAAATGTATCTTTATTAGTCTTGTCTATTAGCCAAACACTGTAAGTCAACTGGAAAGTACTCTGACTGCATATATACATATATATATATATATATGACTTCAGGAAAGATTGTTTAAGTATAAGTGATGTGGAAGTACGAAAGCTCACACCCATCCTGTTTTAAAATAAAAATGTACCTCCAAAATTTAACAGATTAAAATTTTTTAATTTAAACAACATTTATTTTATTACTTTTATCGTTCGAATAATCTTTAGCCAGGCGCAGTTACCAATAAACTCCAAAAGATTCAAATTTTATTTTCGGTATTAAACCTCAAAACATTTAAAGGAAAATTAATGTAATTAGGTAAACGTCAGTGTTTGTAACCAGTGCGTTAAGTAGATGTTGCGCTGTTCTATTATTAATTTTGGCTCTGTTTGATATCGAAAATTGGTTAGAAAACGAGATTATTCCCTTGTTACCGTGGTGGAGGATTAAGTGTTACTTTAATCAACTCCTATCTACGACATGTCTGCAAATTTGTTAAGTATAGTATGACAGCGTGCAAGTTTCCGTACTGATGACTTCCGCTCATATAATAAATTGGAGAATATGAGTACAGTAATGCTGATTTTGTCCCATTAAAGCCTAGGAAGTTTGAGGAGAATAACGATGCACATATGATACCAAATAGTTCTTCATCGTATGCTTGTTCGAGTGGCCTAGATTGCACCTCTTTGTTTTAGGTTTACTTTATAAACTAGCGAATATTTTTTTTTATGTTAACTGCCAATGTACACAGCCTAATTTTTTTATTCGCTCTACCGAACCGCATCTTAAAAAAGAATGTCGCTTTTATATTGCCAATAACAAACTCTCTGACGGCCGCAGTACACAAAATTTCAATATTAGTAAAACTAAATAGCTTAAAATTTTTTAAAAATAATTTTTCTACTGTTGATCGTGAAGAGTTCTAGGCATATGGCAGAATATTTTTCATGAATATTGCAAGCAAGGTTTACACATTTTTTTATTTGTTTCTGCAACGAAAGATTTTTTGTAAACTGTTATCGTGTGTTAAAATAATCGTAGTTCTTGCCACGAAACTATATCATTAAGCCTAAATCTCTACAACCGATCGGGCATTTATTTATGAAGAGAACTACGGATACTTTGTATCAGGCGTGAAAGGTGTAAGCCTAATAGTAAAAATTGCCGCAAATAAGTGAATTTTGTCCCTTAGCCAAAGATATATTTTCGCCTGGAATAAATTGATTGTTGGTAACTCGATGTACGTTGATTTGACAGCGAGTCTTGATAGTTCTCAAAGTCTTCCACTGCCCCGAAGCAATGATTTTCGGCCCGTTTTGTTGATTGTTTATTTGGCATCAGCTCGTAAAACCGAATGATCTGTTAGAAAAATGTATTTGAATACTGTCACTAGTTCAATTTTCAAATGTGTTCAGTTCACAGAAGTGTCACGTGGCAGAGCGAGTGCATGGAAGATGGCGGGGGAGAGTTTAGGGGTAGCCAGTTTGAGTACCAACAGGGGCCGCGGTACCGCAGAGACTGTAGCGCTCACCTTCCAACTTGGAAACCGGGTTCGATTACCAGCGGAGTAGCTCCAGGATTTTCGCACGTGGGAATTATGTCTGACAATGCCGCTGGTCAGCGGGTTTCCTCGGGGATCTGCCGTTCCCCCCGCTCTTGCATTCTAGCGCTGCTTCATACTCACATCGCTTCATCCTCATCGGCTCTCAAGATCTTGTTGTGAAAAGCCGTCCAAACCTCTCCACTCCGCTCCACTGAGCACCAGCATCGAAAGGCTCTTTTCCAGCAACAAAACAAACAATTTAATAAAAAATTTTAATGCAAAACATTTAAATTAATAAAAAATAAAAAATTTAAATACATTCAAGTGCATTGAACCCGTATTCAGCATGCAGTTTACATAAACACATGTCTTTAAATTTTAGTATATTTCCCTGATCACAACTTTATGGAACAGTGGTAATCTGAAGTTAATAAGTTTTCATAGCAAAACTACTCGTTACAGATGACATATATATGTCACGGTTTTAAACACGAGGTTTTGATTGTTGTGCCGGCAATTTTCGAACATACGTTGAGTAGCGTAAACGTATCTGAAACTAAAATAGTTATAACGGATCCAAACTAGTGAAACTAGTAAATAAGCTTTACTAAATTTTAAAATCGTATTATAAATTATTATATAGGTTAAATTTCAATTATACCCTTAAGGGCGACTCCCTATGAAATCCGTGTAATCCACAACTCCAATGCATTGGAGCATTGTTATTTTGGAAATGGTTACTAAACGACTAGTGAATAGACATTTTGTAATTTATACCACTTATTCTAGGAGAAAGTGTAGGATACGGAATTCAGTCCACCTCATCTTTAGAGGCAGCGTGGCCCCACCCAGGGCTTCACTACCTCTACACACTACAGCAGCAGAGATAATTAGTTTATTGACTGCTGCTACAGTCAGAACCCACCCTCATGTTTAACTTCCTCGCGTAGAATAAAACCATTTGGTTAATAAAATTGGAGGGCACTCCGGCTGAGTGGAGGAGAATCCCTGATGAAAGAAAAAAACAGGCAAGCTTTTTAAGACTGCTAGATAGTGTCGATGGCGTGTTATAACGTGGAACGACAGTGTCCCTACTCAGCTTCAGTCTACGTGTACATATAAGCGGTTGATGGGCGACGCGGGCGAGACTCGCAGCCTGTTGGATGGTGGTCGGTTGCGACAGACACCAAGCATTGATTCGTGGGAAAGAGCGGAATCCTTGTCTAAGATGGGTGGGGGACTGACATGTTGTGCCGTTTGCCCCAGTCGCTGAACGTTATCACGTGACACGTGACACTAGTAGCATCCCACTATCGGCCTGGGAAACCTCCATCCCATCAGCCCTTCCCCTTACAACCCAGCCCCAAACCTCCCGCCGATTTATAGTCGCTGCCATTATAAATTTGCCACTCATCACTGGCGAGGGGTCAGTCGGATGCTAATCCGCCATCATAAATTCATCAGGTGTCCCTCGATGTCAACTTCCCCTTTACACGAGTTGTTGAATGCTGGCGTTACGTGGCTTTTTTGTTTAAATTATTTACCCCGTAGCGTTTTTGTGTTACAGCCCCTTTAACAGGGCGGCCCGAGAGGTTTAATTTTGGAAGCGGCCTTCTGTTGCAACAAAAAAAATTGAAGCTTCCCAGAGTTTTAGCTTGCTTTGAGCCAAGAGGACGCGCTAAGCCGGGCGTACGTGTTTCCGCATGACTTCAACTCATTTCTTTGTTCTCTAAACATGCTTTCCCACTCATCGGCTTACGTAGAAATTTGAAGTTAGTTGAGTTGACCCTCAACGGAGCGAGGGATTGGAGCATTCATCTGCCCGCCAAGGTGAAATGGGTTTGATTCAAGCTTCGAAACTTGGTTTGGGAGACCGTAACGTACTGTATTTCTGGCGTCATTCTGATAGCCTGAAGAGTGATAAGCGAGCAATTTCAATGAAGTTGATTCAATCTAATCAACTTGTACGTTGTTTGTGATGAACAGCTGATGCAGACAGCAACTGTGAGTTAAGTCGATAATTCGCGGTAGCTAGTTCGCCGTCAACTGAGCTCTTGTGAAGCCAACCTTCAAAAATATCTGCCCATAATACAGAACACGTCTTATTATGTAAGCACTGGATAGAGTAGTTTATACATAGTCGAAAACGATTTACGAAAAGTATTTTTGCAGCTCAACGTGTTAAACACTTTTAATGTATTGATTAACTGGGTGCCAGTGGATCTGATAAATTTCCTGAAACAAAATAGAGTGGAAATTTAAGTAAAAACACATTTATGTTTTTTGAAATTTTGTGAATATGTCATTGCTTAACGGACTGGTAATTTATTTAAAATGTACAGCTTTGTTAATTTTTTATATACGGCGCACAGAGGAGTATTTTAACGCAAAGGTGGGAAAAAGTATGAAAATTGAATTTTTTTTACAGCAATGGCGTTAATATCGAATAACGGCTAGCAATTATGACGTCACACCTCAACTATATTGGGTGCGTGAGTCCTGGAAACGAACCCGTTTCGCATTGATGGGAGGCGAGCGCTCTAGCCACTACACCACCTAGGCCCGTCGTGAGTTTTGGGGTTGATCTTAAGAAGAAGACTAAACTTCAGTTTTTGGTCATGCCGTGATTATTTTAAGAGATGTCAAAGAAACGAAAAACACTGCAGAGAGGTGAGTAATACATCAGACGAGATCTACAGACAGGCCTACGTCCTGTTAAAGAACTACAAAAATAATACTAGTCGAATGATAATGCCGATTCTGGCAGAAGGGAATGGGGAATTGGAGCATAGGAGCTGTTCATGCTCCATCATTCTAATTCCACCAGTGGCCATCTTGTCCACCATATTGGATGTTGGTGACCTTGACATTGACATTTTAATGTAACGCAGGTGACCTTTGACCTTGAAAACCGCAAAAATCCCAAAATATTCCGACAAAATTTAATAATACCGAAAAATCCCAAACATTTTATAAATAACTGTTTTTTCAAAAATTTTAAAAATATATATAAAAATTAATTTAAAAAAATAATTAAATTAAAATTATAAATTTTAGGGCTTAGAAGAGACGAGGGACCGAAATTGACCAGCCACCATGTTATGACATCATCCAACCACCATGTTGAACCCAGGTGACCTTGACCTATGACCTTGACCTATGACTTTGACCTACGACATTGACCGATGACCTAGACCCTATAACCATGACCTAAAATGACCTTGAAAACAAAAATTCAATAAAAAAAATTCTAAATTGAATGCATTCATAAGTCAGTGACGATATTACATTACTGACTACTACCAACATGTTGAATCCAGATGACCTTGATCTTGACAGTTGACCTTGATCACAGTGACTTAACACCTTGTACCCAAATTTTTCAATAAACCCCAAAAATCTGAAAAAAACCCAAATATTAAAATAATAAATTAATTAAAAAAAATTATAGGATAAAAATATTAAATATTTGGGTTAAGAGGGAACGAGGGACTGGAACAGATCAGCCACCAAGTTATGACATTGCCTAACCATCATGTTGGACACAAGTGACCCTGAACCATGACCTTGACCCTATAACCATGACCTTGGATGACCTTGTAAACAAAACTCAAGAAAAATTGTAAAATTGAGTAAACTCATAAAAGTCAGCGAGCATATTACATTACTGACTACTACCACCATATTGATTCCAGGTGATCTTGACCTTTGTCCTCAACCTGTTGACCTTTGACTTTAAACCAAAAATTTATATAAAATCCCCAAAATTTTTTGATAGTTCATAAAATATTAATAAAAAATATCATTTAAATATTTTTTTATGATTTTTAAAATATTTCATTGCCGGAAGTTTCTTACAGCACCACGTCCAGTGACTGACCACCCTCCAATCAATCACATTGTACTAACATTCCCCTCCCCTTCCGACTACCCATTGCTCATTCTGTCGTATGGTCTCCACCTGCCATATTGGATTTTTAATTTGTCATTTGTTTGCATTTTCAACACCTAGGTGGCACTGATGACTCCGACCAACATGTTAGATCTGGATGACCTCCATTTTGTTATAACATCTGTGAACTTGACCACATGCCCATGGCCTTCAATAACCTGGCACCCAGAAATAAATTTTAAAAGCTTTTATAGAATCCAAAAAGCCCCTAACAAACATAAAAAATAAAATAATTAAAACTTGTTTTTTATCAATCTTGATGCATTCTGCGCCCCTATATTTTTATTCGTCAGAAGACGCACTCTGGCGAAACTCACAGGCGGATGACCACAATAAATACTAAGGGTTTTGCGGACTTGCCGGAGGAATGATGCCAGCAAGGCGCAACCGCGCCTCACATCTACAAGGCGTTTTACCAAATGTTCCTGCACGTGCAAATGTTCCTACACGTGCAGACGATATCCGGAGACAGCGGAAGACGCACGTGCGCAGGCACAGCTGCGTTTTTCAGCTGCCCAAGGGACGCCGAGATCCCACCATCGGCTGTGTCCGTCCCAGGCTGGCTACTGCAATTAACCATTAGAGCTTTGGCGCATGTGCTGGAAGAATAGCGGCACGATATCCGGAGGCAGGAGAACCACACGTGCACCGAACCAAGAGGCCACCCAAATGTTCCTGCACGTGCAGAACAGAACAATAAACTTCCAGGCCAGAATCAAGGGGCGACGCCGGGCCGACTGTGGACCACAGGAGCAGCGGCCACGTGTTTTACGACTCAGGGGGACGCGGCAAGCACCCCGGCCACATGCAGAGATGGTGCAAGTTGAATATGGCGATCGAGCCTACAAAACCGCGAGGAAGAGGCAGGAAATGGGTCGGTCAGTTGGAGGACCTGAAGCGAGGCGTCCGGGTCGGCGCCGGACGAAACGAGTCGAGGATCGATCAGGCAGTCAGAGGTCGTCGAAAGAGAAGGGCGGATCGGAGTCAGGAGGAAGGAGTTCGCGAGAATGCATCACGACGTCAACCTCAGTCGGAGGCCGTCAAGTGGGACGAGCGGCGTGAAGAGTCAGAGAAAAACGGCAGTCGGCCGATGGAAATCGTGGAGCGCGGAGTGGATCCGAGACGAGACAGCAAGGGCAGTCGGCCGTCGTCAACCGAGCAGTGCTGAGTGGCGCAGAAAGGAGGAGTTCGAGTTCAGGCGTCGAGATGCCCACCAAGTGCCGGAGTGGTCCCAGGTCACCAGCCGAGAGAAGACCAGTGCCTCAAGCCAGATAAGTAGAGTCATACAGGAAGTGTGAAGAATCTTGCCCCCCCCCCACACGACGCAAATCGCCGCGTCAAGCAATGCGTAGCCTACGTAACAAGAGCGAAGGGGAAGTTTGTCTGGTGTGTACATGTAAAAGTGACACTGTTAAGCATTAATAAAACTAACTTATGGTAACCCACAAGGAAGGTGAATTTATTGGTAGATTGGACCTACGGACAACAGCGTCGACATATTCCTCCGCCCTGACACTGAGGGCTAAAATAAAGTGCTGGCACTTCACGCCGAGAACAGATTCGATACCTACTATACGCCATATCAATAGGGGGGTATCAATCTTTCTATTAATCTCGCAAACTTTCAGTAAATCAGCACCACAATCAGCACAACATGAACCACATACTACACATGCACCACAATCATCACCACATGTACCATAACCAGCACCACATGCACCACAATCAGCACCACATGCACAACAATCAGCACCACTCACCACAATCAGCACCACTCACCACAATCAGCACCACTCGCCACAATCAGCACCACTCACAACAATCAGCACCACACGCACCACAATCAGCACCACATTCGCCACAATATGCACAAACGTGCACCACGCGCACAACAATCAGCACCGAAATAGGGAGTGCAATCAACACTGCAAACAGAACCGCAATAAACACAGTAATCAGCACCGCAATCAGTACCGAAATTACCACCATAATCATTAATCCACACCAATATTTCGATCTATGCCAATCCTTCGATCAGTCCCAATCCTTCGATAAATCCCAATCTTTCGATAAATCCCAATCCTTCGATCAATCCCAATATTTCTATCGATCCTTCGGTATGTGCCGAACTCATATTTATAGAAATTTCGTTCGTTCGTCAACTGTCTCCAAATTTGTANCGTTCGTTCGTCAACTGTCTCCAAATTTGTACATGTCGACATAATATATATTTTGTATGCAATCAATTATCCATTCATTTTTTTTACTAAAATCTTTATTGTCATTATATGGAGATCTTTCCATTAATAGTTGAGTGCTCATAGTACCACTTTGAAGTTGCAAGGAAAAAAAGTATACGACTCACACAAAACAATATTTTTTAATATTGATTTATTACATTTTTGTAATTTAAATTACAGAAGACAGCAGTTCGTCACACATAATGATATGTATCCCCGATCCTTCAGTTTACTAACGTTTGAATACATCTCATTAATGTTGGTGAGATCCCCATATCTTTGATGGTGAAGGAAATATCTGAGTTTATCAACGATTTCATTTCAGTCCTCCGGAAATCGGTAGCCAGTATTCTCTGCATCTTCTGCATTCTTCATGTCGCATGTTGCAGCAAATGTGTTGGAGGGGTGTATCAGTGTTTCGAGAAAATCGTAATCCTCGTCTTCAGCACTATCACTGTCTTCATGTTTATTTTCATCAATTCTCTCTTCTTGGTCATCTTCACCTCCTATTTTGTATTCTATATTAGATTTGCTTTCCTTTGTAGCAGAAGTTGTATGCTCACCAGTATTTAGAGCCGACGACAGTTTATTTGGAAGTTCGTCGACTTCACGCGAAAGTTTTGCAAGTGTACATTCTACACAAACCGTCTCTGCTGCACTTATTCCGTATTTAGCATTAACTGTCTCATCATAATCGTCTGTTTAATCGGTACCCATCGATGCAACACGAGGTATTGCCGGCAACACTTGCTGACTCCCAGTAGACGAATCCTTGCCGATCTCGGTATGTTCTTTCAATGTATCGCCTTGATCAAAGAACATGGGACCAATGTCGTAATGATTCATCGCGCGAAAAGGGCTCTTCATACAGTCCGTTCTCTCATGCCGACGAGCATTTTGACTATAAGTGTAAACTCGATCGCAGAATCGGCACTGGTAACAACCAGTTAGCGATGGTGCAAGTCGCGGCTCCATGATCGTTAAGGTGAAAGGCAGGCCTTCGTATTCGCAATTCATCTTCGTGGTATGACGAGGGAAGTCTTCCAAATCGATGTTCACCTCACAGTGTTAGAACGACATCTGTCATTTTTCTATGCAAAGGCAATTCTTTTTACATTAAAGAGCCTAGCTTGTGCCAATAAAAGGCTTTCTGACATAACATTTATATGTAAATAAAATATGGAGAACTATAAGAAAACCAACACGTTCGCCCAAGAAGAAAATACGCAGATACTAACCAAATAGTTATTTCTATACGCTTTTAGGCATACATACAGAGAAATGAAAAATAATGCTTGTTCCTAAATTTACATATATAAATAATTATATATAAAATAAATTTTAAATAATTGTATATTTCTATATTTATATATACATAAATACGTATAAAATAAGTTTGAAATAATTTTATATTTCCATATTTATTTATATATACATAGAATTATGTATAAAAATATTAAAAATAATTTTATGTTTCTATATTTTTGTAAACATATTTATTTATAACATAAATTTAAACCATTTTAGATTTCTATATTTATGTAAACTTAATTATCTGCATGTTTTGTTCTGAGGCGAACGAGTATGTGGGTTTTCTCAGAATGCTCTCATATTTTATTTACATATACATATTCACAATATAAACAGTTCATTCAAAGACGTGGTCATTAAACTTTACAGGTAATATAAATGCAATTCGTCCGTAAAAGTCAATTCTCCGCATTCTAGATATGAAATAGTCCCATTAGTTTCTGACCTGTGAAAGTGGATACGTGCTTCACTAGAAACTATTAGCTATTTATTAATTATTTTTGGTGGTTGCAATTCTCTCATTTAACGTCGGTATCCGCTGAATCAGTCTGCCTCTTACTGCTTCGTGAGAGTGGCTCCCTGTTCACTCGACAAAACCGTCTGGTGCTAATGATGAATTATTAATCAGCATCCTGTAAATGTTTTGTCCCCGATTTTAAAAAAGAATTCTATTAGCACTGCTAAGAAATTTCTGTAAATTTTAAAACAGAAGTCGTTTACATCTATGAGATGTATTATAATCGTAAATGATTGCATTGCAATAGTGTTGATCAATAACACTTTCCTGACTTGTTCTAAACAGTCAAAATAATCTCCTTGAAAATTTAAAATGCACGCGATGCTCTTCTTTAAATCACGTCAGTCTTAACTTCATCGTCTGAAGTTACAATAGGTGCAATTCTGTATTGAGAAATTTGTATAAATCATGTATTGTTTTTCTAAGAAACTTTGATCAGTTTACAGAATGTCATCGCTGTCTCCAGTTTTCCTTGCGTGGTATATCTTTCATTTAAGTTAGTTTTATAAAATCAAAGAATGCTTATGCAATTAAATTGTATAAGGAATTTAATTTATATTGTTATTAGTTGATATGTGAACTCCAATTATATGGTAAATATAGAAAGGCGATAAGTTTAAAAATATTATTTTTGAACTTGGAAACATATCTGTGTTAATTCAAACAGTTTTTCTGCTCAGTTCATAAATTTTCTTACTGTGAAGCAGTGTTTAATCTTTCAGTAATATATTCGTGTGTACAACGTAGACGATGTTTCTTACATACACTACACTTGCCTGACGAGCGAGTGACGAGTGGAATCAGAAATGCATAGTCGACGCTGATTTGCCGGAGAGCCGGGCAGGGAACTGTGTCGCGGACAAAATGATAAGACGGTCAGAGGACAAAGGGGACTAATTAGAACGCGTGCCTTGTCCAATGGGGCGGGGAATTGCGTTCCCAAACGAGCAGAACCGCAATATCCGTAATGTCGTTGTGGTAATTATTCGCTCTTGGCATTGTGCAAACGTATTTCCGTAAACGAGAATACACCAAAGCGCCCGTTATGACAATTCCCTCATAACTGTTCGCATCGCATAATTGCGCGCGCGTTAGCAAAGTTAATTTCGCAACGATAACGTTTTAATTTTTTTTGTTCTTTTGAATGCTAGGATGGAATGAGTCTGTCACAGTTACAGAACATCAGTTGGCTCCAAATAGTAAACAATAAGTTACCGATAATTAATGAGCCTACTTTCCTCTGCATGGGTACCATTAAATTTTAGTTAAGTTCTTGAAAGCTTAGATGGTAGGTAGGCATTGAAGTCTCATTGACAGCAATGCCATTACAGATGAAACCAGAAACATGTGAAACAGTACAAAGACAATAAAATAAACGAGAGACCAACCCGGGACTGTAATTCTGATTAACTCATAAAATTAAGTTAGCTTGCAAACAACTTCAACCAGGATGTAAAATTTGGAGCATCAACTTCGGATGCAATCAGTCTAATGTTTTGAATGATAGGGTTCACAAACCTGAAATATTAACTCGCCCATAATTTTGAAAATAAGTGTTTTAGCCTCTAAAACACATAAGTTTACATGGCCTACCATAACGCTACTTGTATGAAAAAATTGATGGAAATGGGTTTATTGATCTACCAATATGGCATAAAAAACTTATTTTCTTTTATGGTGCTATTTTACAAAACTGCTTAAAAATTGGCTTTGTACACGATGTGTGTCATTAATAATATAAACATATAAAATTTGATTGAAATTGTTAAAATGTTAAATAGATACGCTAAACATATGAAAATATTTATATGGCCGCAATTTCAAAATCAATACCTGGCCCCATTTAAGTAATGTATCTGTGCTTGGCCTTCTATAGGTGTGCAACATTTTGTGGAAACTAGTCGTTTTATTCCGCAAATATGACAAAGTATTCAGTTTAGTCACCTGACATTACTTTGCAAAAAAAAAAACCCAGAAACGGAGGATTACCGTATGCATATCGGTTGATTGGTCGTTGAGATATGGCATAAAACCTCCTATGTTCATGTAAAGATCTTAATAAATGCAGGGAAAATTTTAATATATTAACTCATTATATTACTGTCATATATAAAATATACAAAGTTAAATTTATATTAGTTACATAGTTTCGTAGATAGAGCACACTAAGCTAAAATGTTTGTATACGCGCCATCCAGAACATATAAGACTTACATACTTAAAACATATAAATTAATAAAGCCTCCCACAGTAAAACTTCTTCGTCAAATATGAAAGAAAATGGTTGATTATTTTCCCGAGATATGGCATAAAAACTGTATTATTTCATGTGGGGATATCTTAAAAAATGGCGGAGGAATGAGGCTTTTCATAGACAATTTTGACAGATATAATTTATACTGTCAGCATGCAAAGTTAAGTTCAAATTTGGTTTCCAGTTTCGTAGATAAAAAATACGGAGCTAAAAGCCGCCATTTTGAAAATATATATGTCTGATCCTCTCAGCATTTATTACCCTGACATAGTGCTAATTGTTTGCCAAATTTGGTAAAAATGTGTTTTTTTTGGAGATCACATAATTTCAATTTGTCAAGCGATTCTATTTCACAAAATGGCGGACAAAAGAGATTTCGTGTGTACACATTCGATTGTAATATATACAGCTATCATATCTTGCATTGGAATACATTACATGGTTTCGACGATATACCTTACAAAACTAAAATAAGTATATGGTCACCATTTTTAAAATACGTGTATGACATACCTAAAAATATAAGTTAATATAACATACCGCAGTACTACTTGTTGGCCATATTTGGTAGGAATCCGACAATTGTTTCCAGAGATATGAAATATAAACTATATTTATTCGTGTGAACTCTCTTACAAAATGAAGGACCAAAGAGGCTCCTTGTAGACATATTTTATGCTTGTAATAATTACTCCCAACATAAAATGTTAAGTTGGAAATGATTAGATGTATTCGAAGATATAGCATAATATGCTAAAATATATAGATTAACGGCCATATTGAGAATTTGTGTCTGAAATATTGAAACATATTTGTACATATGAACTGTGGTAGTACTAGTTGACTGCTCATTTTAGTAGGAATCTGTCAATTTTTTCCGGAGATATTACACAATAAACTTTATTAATTCATGGAACACTATCTTACAAATCGGTGGACAAAAGTTTTGTTTTTGGGTCTTTTTCAGGTGTGTAATTGATACTTCCAGCATACAAAATTTGGTTGAAATTGCTCAAATGGTATGGTAGTTATACCAAACTAACCTGACATATTTGTATGGCCGTCAATTTTAAAATATATGCCTAAAGAATTTCATTAACTTATATTTACTTGGCCTAACATAGTATTACCTACTTGCCAAATTTTAAGAAAATGGTTTGCGTAGTTTTTGAGATATAAATTAAAAACTTAATTTTTTCATATGGCCTTATATTCCAAAATGGCAGACACAAGTGGTTGTTGGTTTTCTTATATAATACATATAATTGATATTGTCAGCGTATAAAATTTTATTGAAATTGGTAAAACAATATGGTAGTAATAGCAAATGAACCTAAAATATTTGTATGCCCACCTTTTTAGAAATACGTTTCTAATTAAGTTCAATTACTAACATTTACCTGCCGAATTATAGTTTTACTACCATGCAAAATTTGGCGAAAACAGATTACGTAGTTTTTGAGATATAACGTAAAAGATTTATTTTTTTCATGTGACGCTATCTTTAAAAACGGTAGACCAACAATAATACTCACCTCTGAATTTAATACTAACATCTTGCGATGTAAGCATACAAGATTTGGTTAAAATCGGTTGAATGGCTTCCGAGATATGACTTATCGCCCTAAATATTAAAATTTCCGCCATTTTGAAAGTAAGTATAAACGTCAGGTCTCCTTACAGTACTATATGCGTACTGAGATTGGTTAAATTCGGTTAACGTGTTCAGAATTTGGGGGGAGGGATGAGTGGTACACACACGCGCATACACACACTTCCACACGCACATACACACACAGAGACTCACATAAAGGAAAGTTATCTCTTAAGACTTTCTTTCCTTCGGAAATTAGGCTAAAAAGGATTACGTATAAATCAGTTGGGAGTTAAGCCTCAGATAATATGCATTTTAAAAATAATCTGTATCCTAATTAGCAGATATTTTATAAATTATGACGAAACCGTAGTTTGCAAAAATTATGGCAATTGCGTTCGTGGAATAAATTTATTTTTCTGTAGACCACAAACTATTTCCAGAGGTTACGTATCGATAATAGTAGAACGCTGTATGCCCTGATCCTGACCACACTATAAGATTTTGTCAATCATAATGTAGCGATAGCGGTGTTTTTCTTATTACTATTATTTCGAGATTAAAGAAGGACCAAAAGACAACGTTTTCAAGCCATTTACGTCCTTCGTGTTCCCGTTTTTGTCACTCTTCCTTAAGCGACCCTCCTCCACCTCATCAACCCTGAAAAGCATATTGTATAAATTTAGAAGGGAGTGAGTGAGTGAGGAGATTTGGGTGGCCTTCGTGGGCCGATAACAGTGAAGCGAGTTGAGCAGCGCCAGAATGAAAGGGCGGGGGAAACCGGAGATCCCCGAGAAAACCCGCCGACCAGTGGCATCATACGGTACGATTCCCACATGCGAACATCCGGGACCGAGCCCACCGGCAATCGAACCCGGTTCGCCGAGGTGGGAGGCTAGTAGTTTAACCATTACACCACCGCGGCCCCTCCATTTAGGAGGTAGCTACTGAACACAGTTTCAAGTGATTCACATCATGAACAGTGCATGGCAAAAGGTATATTACAGAAACTAAAGTAAATTCATAAAAAGGTATCAAGATGGCCCGGGTCATGGCATACTGTACTTCAAAAAATGTATTACAAAGTTAGATACAGATGATTATATTCTGCAAGAGAGTAATTTCTTCTCGATCATAATTGTCACATAAGGCCTCGCATTTTAATTTAACATGACGTAATCATTTCAGAGGAGCAAGAAAGGCTTCTTGAATGTTTATAAGAAATATACTGTCCAATAAACGTTAACGATGGTCTCTTCAAATTAAGATGAGCAGATCTGTCGGTGCCTCGAGTGCCCTCATAAAACTTTACGACAAAATAAAATTTCAGTTACGAAATTTAAAGCAAACCGTCTTACGACAAGCAGTAAAAATGCTATCTAGACTGTTTAAACAGAGGTTTCATTAATATATTGCCACAACAAACTGTGGCCTAAAAAAAAAAAACAATAAATTAGTTTCGGCGAAAGAGTGATGGGAAGTTTTACGGCAGGAGCAGTTAGACGACAAAAAGCTTACAGAATGTCATCAAATTAGAATACGTGAGAAGGCGGGCAAGGAACCAATCGTAAACCGGGGTAGAGATCTTTCAAGCCGACCAACTGTTCTGGTAAAAGCTTTTTGGAGAGGCTTAGAGATCAGGTCTTCAGGTAGTTACCGCTGACAATCACGTACTCTGCCGATGAGAGCACACTGAAGATAAATCCGCAGAGGAGTACAACATTACAGTTCTTTAATTGTTTCCCAGGATAACAGCAATCAGGCTGTGGTGCATTCATAAGCAAAATGCAAATATTTCTTAAATCTTTCTGGTCCTTTTGAATTTACGAGTTCAGGTGTTCCAAACAAGAAATTTTTTCAGGTAAACACAACACGTGTTACGCTGTAGTAATGTGCACCGAAACCAGTCTCACGGATTGCAAATCAGCTACCCACACTGAAGACCATTGGCCATTGAAACTCACAGGATACAATAATAATTACAACTAAGCATCGTGACCGTTATGTGATGTGTATAATTGTGCATACTGGGTCTGCTTGGGTTAAATTGCATTGAAGAAACTAAACTTCCTAAAACTGGTGTTAGTGCCATGGAATACCAGCAAGGAACACGGCACTTAGTTCTCCCTCGGCTGCACCAACAATATTTTATCTGAATTAAAAATGAAATAACTAATTTTAACAAAATTTACAATGGCACCACCAACCTTTCAGGATACATAAATTTGTTTCCATGACCCAGCTCAAATACTGACTATGACTGTCAAAGAAGTACAGGTGAAAGGCCACTACCATTATTGCTTAAAAGGATGGTAATGATTAAAAATTTTTGGTGGCTTTTATTTATGTATATCAAAATAAATAAAAAACGTAACTGTTGTAAATGAAGGAAAATTACGAAAGGGAAGTTAGGAAATAGGATAATTATATTTATTAATTGATTCTGTGGGGGAAGTAGTAATTTTGTTAATTTTATCGCATCACTTAATGGATGGTGATTTCTAATCCACGCATACTCTCCATTAAATAATGCAAAATATTTAAATAAGAATACATGTGTACGAAACCAACTGATACAATATAATATTTATTGGTGTATATATGGCCGCATTTCGTGAAATGTTGGCGAATAAGTATTTCTTCTTTCTTGACAGTGAAAACAAAAATGGCGGCAATAAAAATGTATCACTCTTCAGTCTAGTTACTGTGTATATTAGTTGAATGACTAGTGATAATCAAAGTTATAAATTATTTGAAATTGCGTTTACAAATTTGTACTTATAAAGAAAAAATGTTAATTATAAATTTATATTCTCCAAAAATATAACAATTTTTTTTCACATATCCATTTAAAAAAAAAATCAAGACTGTATGTTTTTAGTTTAACAAATGTGAATCGTATTCAACTGCACTTCTTAAAAAAAATTTTAACGTTTTTCTGCTTAGTATTTTTTAAAAGATGACATGTAATCTTGGTTGTTTTATTGGAGTACAAGTGTCTTGAGAATTTAATTTCATACTACTTTTTGTTGCTACCAGCAATCCAGTTGTAGTTTAAAGACAAATATTTCCAGAAATGACACACACACAAAAAAGACTAGTAATAAAACAAACTAAAATGTGTATCAGGGTTTAAGTCGTAGGACCACGCATGGACATGCTGAAGGTGAGGATAACTACTGACCACAAATTATGTAAGCATATAAGTGAAATAAAGTGGCGGTTCGTTTCATATGCGCATACCATTTCACTGCACTGTAAAAACCATTTAATTTTTACTGATCAATTGTTTGTAATTTTACAAATGCTTGTAACATTACAGAGATTTACCTTGTAAAACTACTCGTTTGTAAAATTACAAGGGCTGTGTTTGTAATATACGTCAAGAAATGTTTGTAATATACTGACCCGTATCTACGAGCTTCAGCAAAATGGCGGACACTCAACAGCGTAAAACCGTATATAACTTTTTGTGCAAAAGCTATGGGTGATTTTAAGTGTGGTTGCATGCAAAAATTAATTAATTGCATGTTTGAATAACGTAAAACACTTAAAACAACTCGAATAATCATAATAAAAAGACAATATCAATAAAACTAGACCGTATTATTCATTAACTGTTAATGTTTCCCAGCTGCACATAACTCTTAAATCAGATCTCAAGAACTTGTTAAGAGCAATCCAAGTCTCTTAATACAACAACAGAACACTTATTATAGAAGAAGTGTTACGTTTATAAGTCAATATGGTCGTGTGGTTAAGGAAGTTGGCTGATAATACAAGGGTTGTGGGTTCTCGTTCCCGTGCTGGCGTAAGTGTAATTTTCTTTACTGAAATTACAATTTCAAATATTTTTTTTAGTTATTCTCTGTTATTGATTCATTACATTTGTTTTCTAGAAGAAAAAAAAATTATGTACACTTTTCAATAATGTAATTGATTATACAATGCTATAATTTGTAATACTACAAATACATATTTCGCAGATTTTACAAGAAAACTCTTTGCAGATTTACAAAGGATTTTTGGCAGCAGGGTTTCCAAGAACTTTTCTTGTATAAGTACAAAATATTTTTAGAGTGTGGTTACGTTATGCTTGGCTCCGTAATGGGCCTTGTATCTGATTGGATACTGCAATCTGCGAAACATTCTTTACTAGCTGGACTGCCAGCTGTCAAGTAAGTTACCAGGCGCTGATTGGGGAAAGGCGTCCTGATATGATGCTGGTGACTGACTCAATTTTTCAGGCTTGTGCGGCTGTAATTCGCGGTATGAACGGCGGCCATATCACCTTTATACTCTTACGTATTACGAGCTCTGACTGAGGAGGAAACCAGATCCACGCAGTTGCAGACTGGTTGCTGTAATCCTTACTTAAGCACTGAGTTTGAATTCAACCGATTGTTATAAAAAATAATATGTTCCAGAAACTTAAATATACTTGTATAATGTAAGAATATGTACATTTTTAATATTTCATATGGTAAATATGTTCACTCATAAGATTAACAATCATATGAGCATTAACAGAACGTTTGTGTTGGTACGAATACTCAGTAAACAACCGTCAACTTCATTCCAACAAACATTTATGGAAACCCTACTTATCTCGAGTGTCACATTTCGTTCACTAGCTAAGACTGGTATATGAAGGATTACATTTGTTTTATACACTGGACGTTTTCGTAAAGATTTGTGTGATGCTGCTACCTCGATAAAAATGGAAAGATACAAGATATTTAAGTTGAGTGTATTTAGTATAAAAGAGGACTGCGACGTCCATAGTCATATTTAACAAAAATATTTAATTTAATTAAAAATTTTAAAAAGTTTTCATGAGCAGCTAACGGTAATTTATTGGCACCTGGCTTGCAAGTTCTTGCTTGTAAACCTAATAATTGCTTACTGCCATTATTTAAGCAAAAAGCGGTCTCCAAAGAACAGGGAAATATTTTGCTCGAGTGAGATATTTAACACTCTGTTCACCTACTTTCATAACGTAATTGGTTGGAAAAAGAGCAGGAAGGTGCTGTGTTCGAATCATATCTCGGGAATTAATGTGCGTGTGCAATATTTAAATATCAGGTTGCGGTACGTTCTGTCAAAGACAAATGTACTTCTAGTATACACATGTGCACCACATAGAGATAGATGTTAAACTGCTTGTATAAATTAAAGGCGTTTGAAAACCCAGCGTTAACTGATAATATAATGAAATCAGTTGACTTCACGAGTATGATCCACAGAATTTTTACAAAACTGTCATTATTTGGCACGTTTGATGCTTACGAATTTAGTATATTTATAACGCGTGGTCTTACACTTAAAAGCTGATATTTGTTAAATTCAATCAAATTTATGTAATATGTTAAAAAAAATGTTCTAAAGTAAATTTCTCGTAATTCAGATGACGTAGACTACATAAATAAAGTTACACACATTATATAATCAAAAGTATCCGGATTCCCACGTAAAACTGTCCTGTAAATGCCATTCTTCTTGCAGCGCTGCACAAACTGTAGTAAGTTTTGTGGGTTGTCGGGGTTTGCGGCGCAGTTGCCGTTCCAGTTCATCCTGCAGGTGTTCGATGAGTTTCAGGTCGGTAATCAGGGTTGGCCAGCCCATTTCCGGAAAAATATTTTCCACAAAACACTCATGAACAGACCGTGTTTTATGGCAGGGAAGAAGCATTGTTGTACTGAAACACACAGTTGTCATCTCCGAAATGGTCTTGTGTCATAGACAATACGTAGCCGGGCAAAATGCCATTATAGACTTCCTCCTTTCACATGCCCAGTAGTGTTACAAGATGACACAGTCCGTTTCATGAAAAAAAAAATAAAAAAAAAAATTCCCGCAATGTTACTCCATCCCCGCCGAATTTCACCGTGGGTACTATAGGGGCCGGCATGTAGCGTTAACCTGGCACTCATCACACCCAAACCCTCCTATCGGACTGCCACCTAGTCACGTGATTCATCATCCCGAACCGCGCGTCTCCTGTCGTCTACATTCC
>NQII01002425.1:85412-100031 GCA_002778355.1 Clitarchus hookeri | reverse complement strand
TGCGTTCACAAGCGAGATGAGCGGTTTATGGGCAGGTGTGTGAGCTTTGAACCCCAGTCCTCGTAACTACCGGCACATAGTCATGGCTAGCTGCACAATAAATGACACTGCGGAATTCATGGATGATGGTATGTGAAGTTCTTGTACCACCTTTTTCCATGATCGAAAGTCTCTGTCGTCCAACGCACGTGGCCTACCCGGCCATGGTTTTGTCGTTGTTGTCATGCTTTCCCGTTTCCAGTTCATAATCACATCCCCGGCGGTCGACTTGGGCAGTTTGAGAAGGGCGGAAATGACCTTGACGGATAACTTACTGATCCGGCAACCGGTAACTACAAAACACGTTTGGAGTCACTTGGTCCACTCATTCTGTCGGAATCGCGTAGCATTGAACAAAATCGAGCTTCCTGCCTCCTTTTATAGCGGAACCAGCGGTCGTAGTGACACCTAGGCGTGGTTTTACGTTCACAGAGGGGTGTTCGGATACTTTTGATCAGATAGAGTGTTAGCAATAGGCTTAATTAAACCTACTCTTTCTACTACCATTTTATGTTTTCTTAACTACACTGAGATGCTTTCTCCCTCGAACATATTTCAAACCCTATGGATGTGAGTTCAAATCCTTGTTGTGTATTTAGTTACTGAAAATTTTGTAATAATCTTGTGCGTAGAATAAATTACTTAACCAAGTAGCACCAGTAGTAAAATACATCTTTCTTACAGTCTATATCACCTGGTTTGCCTGTGCCGAAATGATAGACAAAGACCAGTAAAGAAACCAATCAGTACTTTTGCGAGTATTCAATTGACATAATTAACAGTGAGCCCATTACAGTTGGGCCACTCATACCACAACATGATTCTTGCGCTTCCTTTATACATCGTTGAATGGCAGCCTAACGAAACAAAACACATTTTTAAGACCTATGCCTGTACATCTCACTTTTTGTGGTTCATTTTGTGTTAAATAACATGGTTGTTGAGTGCAGGTAACGTAAGTGGAACCTTCCTGCTTTCTTAAGAAATCTAGTCACTGGAATACTATATAACACATAAAATATATTTTTAAAATGTTTTACCACTAGCATTAAATGAAACCAAATTAAATTGCATGGAATTAAGGGGAAAGTGTTCTATGGGGTGTATAAAACTAAGCCAAGCATTAGGTTTTATTTTCAAGTGGAGGAAGTGAGGTATTGGATCTGTCTCCAAGTATAAAGATTTAAAATAATTGGCTGGTTTGCATTTATAAATAGGCTACACTATTAACAGCGAGAGTTAGTTTATGTTTTTGTTCGGTATCGACTATACTACATGTATTTTGCCTATTCCGCGAAAATTCACTTTCCCATGTGCAATCTTCGGCTATAGGATCCAGGTATTCCGCGTGTAATTTTGTAAATTAAGGTTACGTAACAAATAAATTTGGGTGTAATTTTTTGTGTTATTGTAACGCAACAAAGTATTCCGCGTTCGTGCAATTTTGTATGTTAACGTAACGTAACAAAGAGTAAATGCGAACATATGATATTAAGGTATATAAATACCAAGCGGGAGGTCACGAATTATAAGAGTTAGTGTATTACTAGTGAAACAATCTGCGCATACGGTATAAGTTAGAAGTATAGATATACACTAGAAGTTTATTATCCAGTCTGCTGCTGTCTGTAAGAGAGGTTACTTAACCGGACCACACCGAAACTTCGAGATTCGCGTACTTAAAGTTAACACGTGCTAAAACCTGAATAAATGACAATTTCACACAAGTAAACGAACCACCCTGCAGTGCCTTTAATGAGATATTACCTCAATCCTATATATCATTTCTCCGTCCTAAAAGAAGACATTTCAAAAGAGTAACTTCAATTTCAAGTATATCTTTTATTTTGTTAAAATACGACCTGTTATTTTACTTCACTGGAAGCGTCTATTTTAAATAAGCTTGCCAGTTTTCTTTACTGGTACACTTTAGTAAGGTGCGAGGATTCCTGATATCAGATCCCGGATGAGATGAGGCTATATGTTTTTTGAGTTCTATCATTATATCAGATACTGATTATCTTTCCGTAATCGGGCAAAAAAGTTTGAAAGCACAAAATTGTAATAAAAAAAATTATTATAATTAAAAGTAAGAGACCTCGCTGACTCAAAACTTCCAGGTTCGAATCCTAAGACGTAAATTAGGGTGGTTTATTCTGTAAACCGCTACAATATTTTCCTGGACAACCTGGTGGCCAAGTGAACACAGTAAAATATTAAAAATGAGGACTAAACGCTTGTGGACGAAATGGGCATAATAAATCTCATAATTCCACCGTTTCGGATGTGTGGGGAGGACAGAAGCAGGACATGGCATGCATCACCTGGCCGAGGTGTCGGCAGGGGCATGCATCACGGCCGGGGTAATGAGGTCCGGTGCATCAGTCAGCGAGAGTCAACAATACGAAGCCGGCTTCTGGCAACGGCAACAATCCATTGTCCCGCGCGTGCGGGGTTCGAGAGAAGTACCGCTACGAGAACGAGGCTGGGTCCCGAAGCGAGGTTCAATAAGGAACAGGTTAATAACTTAAAATATTAGTTCTCGCGGAAGGGGAGGAGCACTAAGGTAGGGGACTGCGTTTCGGCAAGGGAGGGAGAAAGCCTCCACAAACCGAGCCGCAATATCCACTGATCGTCCCCAGACATAACCCACACGCGGGCACCTCACGGCTCCTGCAGGAGTAATATCGGCCAGAATATCACCTTCCCTTCCCTTTTACTTCTCTTCAACGACCATCCTTTCCAACCCCTTCCTTGCACGAACACCACCCACCCCCCTCCTCGTGGTGGCTCCGGTGCGTTTAAAGTTCCACAAACTTGCCGGAAGCCCTCCTACTTAAGGGCGCCCCGGCCCACCCTTTCAATTACCACACTCGCTCCAGACTTTCGGATGTCTTTCCGGTTTCAATCCGGTCGCGGCAGGGACCCGTCCTTGGGACCCGCCGCATACGAAAACTCCTTTATTTTCCCCGCCCGTGTGATAAGCGACACTGGGTCGCGAGCCCACACACGCGTGTACTGTGAAGGCGAGTCAGTCGTCTCAAACAGTACACCAGAACGTCGCGTGACGAGCCGCAAGTGCGGCGACTAAGCTGGGAACCTGTCGCTTCGCCATGTTCATGCATTTTAAATCTAGAGAAATATTCGTTAACCCGTTCAGTTACCATGGTCACGATCATAGCCATGTTGCACATGAAACATATTTATGGCCAGTATTGTAAACAATGGGGAATTAGCACCCAATGCCTTGAGAGTCCTCGCGACGGATAATCTGATTTCTGAATGTTATCACACCTCTCGTTTATGAATGCCTGTTGGTAGTCTCCTTCGAGCACGCTACATGTTGTTCACTGGTTGTATAAAGTACAATATATACAAGTACGTTACACTATACACAATAATATTACACGATTTCAACACTTCGGCTCACAAATTAATGCGCAACCAACCGGATTAAGGCTATTCAAGAACCAGAATTGTTTTTTCATAGATTTTGAGGATATTTACGGTTTTGTTACGTAATATAGATTATAACTTGATAAAAAGATCTACGTATTTGAAAAAAAAAAACATTCCAAATGTCTTCGTAAAATATGAGAATTAAAATTAAAATACTGAGCCGTACAAATTTCAAAAATTTAATCTAATACAAAGTCTTGTTTCAACTTACAGTAAGTGTTTCTTGAAGTCATATGAGTTACTATTTATTTGAAATCCGATGCATGTTTCACCTGGGTGAATGGTTCAACTCCCGGAAATCTTGACATACACTTTTATATGAAAATTTTAAAATTTAATGCGGTCGAATAGCATAACCTATTTACAAGAAACATTCTTTGATATTTGTACAAAACATTTGAATGCCCATATCTTGTTTTATTTGTCCTTGTAATTTATTTCATATATATTATCATACTTTTCCACGTTAATGGTTTAATATCACAACGAAATTGAATGTGACATTCTTAAATTTTATTAAATAATATTAGTGGTTTTCTTGCAATGGGGTGAATTATTGAGTGAATTATTTTGAACGAACACCATTTTTGCACTACGTTTTCACAGAAAACCACGTCTGAGACACGAAATAAACGCAAAACACCAGCCAAGAGTGGCTGTTGTCGAAATATATAAGTAAGGCGTAAAATAATTCCCACAAGTAATTTTTTCAGATAAATAAAATAATATAAAAAAAAAAGTAATTACGAAACGAATAATCAAACGAAAAAGCTGAAGAATCTCAATGGCAACACAATGATGACAGACGAATAGTTGTTTTCAATCAAACTGAAAAAGTGAAAAAATCTATGACAACACAGCTAAGACAGCACAGACTAACACTGAGTAAAAGGCAAAGATTCGCACAAGACTGGAAGACACAACGATGACGACACATAAGAACACAGTAGGTTTTCTTAGACGAGCTTGTCGCGACGTTTCGGGAGATGATATCTGCTCTCGTCTTCTGGCGGACTAAAAGTGAGAAACTGGAAGACTCCTCTCCATACCATTAAAAGATCATGAAAATAATACTAAGAAGGGTGAAACTCAAAAATCTAGAATTGCATAACATGTTTAGTAAAACAGCCATAACATAATATGCGAAAATACTACTTCACTTACTAGAGAAACACACCCGATTAAAAGGAAAGTAAAAGAAACAGCATTTATTGTGAGCTATACAAAAGTATTCAGTCAACAGAGCATTGAATTACAAAACATGTGGAAATGTTTTTAATTAAAAAGAAAGAAAATTGAATCACAACCTATAAGAACCACTCTTTTGTGCGCGGCCAATCAGGACAGAACTTGACTGCCATTGGCTGGGCAAAAAATTATATATAGGCAAAGTTATGTTTGCAGTTTCTCATTTTTAGTCCGCCAGAAGACGAAAGCAGATGTCATCTTTCGAAACGTCACGAAAAGTTAGTCTAAGAAAACTTTCTGTCTTCTTCTGTGTCGTCATCGTTGTGTCTTCCAGTCTTGTGCGAAACTTTGCCTTCTACTAAGTGTTCGTTTGTGCTGTCTTAGTTGTGTTGTCCTTTGTTTTTTCCCTTTTTCAGTTTGATTGAAAACAACTATTTTTTTACGTCACCATTGTGTCGTCCTTGGGTTTATTCAGTTTTTTTTTTTTTTCGTTTAATTATTCTTTTTGTAATTTAATTTTTTTTTTTTGTTTTTTCGACTTATTTGTACTGTAAGAAATAATTCGCAAATTTACTATATGAGGGTATACGTAGAGTGAAAAAGTGCGAATGGTAAAGTTATGTCTCATATATTCTTGCTAGTGTTACTATATTTGCTCAGGAAACAGTCAAATGCAACATCAAATCTTTGGAAACCTCCCAACTTTGTATAGTAGCGAGGTTAAACATCCCATATTTGTAACTAGATCTGTAGTATTATTTTCACACGATATATGGGTTAAACACATCCAATTCAATTTAGGAAGTTTACCAGAAATATTTTAGAGTGTATCTGACAAAATTCCTTGTGGGATTTATTATACGTTTTATTTACACATTTTGACTACAGCCACTCTTGCTACGTTTTTCGTGACTGTTTCCTGTCTCAGACTTGGTTTTCGGTAACGAACTAGTGTAGAATTGGAGAATGTTCAAAATATTTCACTTAATGAAATAATTTTAACCTCTCACACTGGAGTGGTCTAGCTCATTCACTGTTATTTGCAACTTGTTTGAAGCCTTGCTTAATTTCTACTTTCACGTTATTCTTCCGCTTAAATAAGTCTAGAAAAATTCACCCAAGAGACCGCGCGCCGCATTCGTGTGAACTCGGAGTAATAGTATTTTGCATGAGAACTATTTCGCACTAGGCCTACTAACAAACATGTTTTCGCTCTGTACTTATTGGTATTAATTATAAATGAAACATCATGATTTATAAACGAAAAGTACATAACAGTTAGTCTTACCGAAAATAAGATAATCTACGTCACCGGAAGTATGAAACACTTGTTACAAATGACATATTTAGGAAACCACCAAAACACGTCGTACACAGCGTGATTATTCGAAGTTTTAAAACAAAACGTCTGAATGAAGAGGGAGTTGAAGATATTTCGGCGGCTTTTAAGATCGAGGTTTTGAGAACCGTTGAAGGTGAGGCGAGGTAAGTGTGCAGCAGCGCTGGAATGAAAGGGCGAGGGAAACGGGAGATCTGCGAGGAAACCGGCCTACCAGCGGCATAGTCCACCACGATTCCCACTCGGGGAAAATCCGGGAGCGACCCGCCGGGGATCGAACCCGGTTCGGAGGACTCAAAACGTGTGACGAAGCCGCAAATAGACTATAGATAGGATATCGTTGGTAACCCGTGTGGAATTAATATCTCTGGTTCCCATTATACCATGGGAACGTGAGTCGTTACAGTGGTATTATAGATTTAATAATTTCCAACTGGAGCAGGTCTTATTAATTACATTCGATAGAATAAACTGATTGAGAAACTAATTAATACTGATCACATTTCTTTACAGTTCCTATACCTTGTAATTAGAAAAAGTATTTCATTAGTAGAGTGGCTAAGGATAATATGCAACAAATTGTAAATTTATTTACATGTGGTAAAGTGGCCAGATCAATAGCCTACTAGGCAGCGCCAAACCGTGATTTTAACACATGAGACATTGTCCTCGGCAACTGACTATTCTTTCCATACTTTAGTTCCTTTCATCCTCTTACATGCCCTCACATCACCATGTTGGAGCATCATTCCACCCTTCTGGGATCATGACACCTTCAAGCCTCACTTTGAAATCTCAAAAACTTGAAATGTAACACGGCATCCTTTATTCTGTGATCATAATAATCTTTTAAAACCAACTTCTTCAGATACTAATCGACGAAAGTAGTTTCACAACTCTTCTGCTCGCTAATGCAGAGTAAATGTTAAATTGTGTTCTGGCCCTGTTCTATGCACCAACAGTTCTGATAACATCTGTGGTTCCTGGATTTGTATGCTGGTCTCGTATAGTTAAATATGTTCGTTATAATAAAATACAATTCTGTCTTAAGAGTACGTAACACAGAACATTTTAATTGTAATAAATAAATAAAGCAATGTTGAGAGCATGAATTATAATCGTGTTAGAAAGCAAAGTATCAGGTTCTATCTAAAATATTAACAAGTCCCCCGCCGCCTGTGGCACTGTAAATGGCGAACGCGAACTCGCCGGAACAAAGTTTCTGAAACGTGTGGAATTATTTAAGGAAGCAAACGTAATAAAGCATTTAAATTAAAAAATATGTATATTCACGTCAGGCCCTCAGAAATGTTACATAAACTCGTAAGACACAACATTGTTTCACATGTACAGATATATACGTACATGATATACAAATGTATGTTTGCTAGAAAATGTTAAAAAAAAAATATGAACATTCTTGAGGCTAACATCAATCTTCGTTAAGCAAATTAATTATAACTGGTCTGCATGCCGTTGAAACCAATTTTTTGAGAAAATAAGCAAAATATTTTTCTGGGTATGATACCTTAAAAATGAAAGTTAAACAATGTTTTGCTGTAGTGAAAACTCCCTTGCCAGTAGACCTGCCTAACTTGTTTGTAATAATATATTTATTACGAAGAGTTAACAATCTGTACTATATATAAAAAATAAAAGGCGGATAAATAGTTGTTGGCAATGGTACCGACATATTTGTAAACAAACAAGTGAGACAGCTCGATTAGAGTTTTAAAGTTCTTGTTTAAAATTTTAATAATTTTATCAGTGGTGACGTTTATCTTTGTGGTATTTAATAAATAGTCAGAAAGTGGACACGTAAACTATAAGTGATCATTTACTGCGACATTGCATGAGTAAGGTGCATGTTTAAATATCTTTTATAATCCGTAGAACGATTTAGTTTCTTATTTACAAATCTTAGAAAATTATATAGAATGATTTTTCGACAGAAGATTTCCATTCCATTATATTTTTGGGAATTGTAAATGTTTTACGAGTGAGGTCGGACCCACGACCTTGCGTTTATCAAGTAAGCACATAAGCAAACATGATATGAGATTGCTTAGAGAACACTTATTAAGAGTATTTTTATTTTTTCACGAGTAATTATACACACGCGGATTTCATGCGTTTCTTCTTTGATAGATGGAAAACTTAAAAAAAATTGTAATTTCATCATACATGGCGTCTGAACTTAGTTCAACGTGCTGGTTCTCACCTCCTCATGTGCCTATCCTTAGATTTAACAGGAGACACTTTTGTGAGCATAAACACAACAGTGCGAACAGCAGTCTAGAATTTCGTTAAAGAGTGTTCATAAGTGTCATTACTGTAAATTACTGAGTTCAAGTCGAACGAGTTGTACATTCATAGGCTAAACGCCACAGTATTTACCGCCAAAGTGGGAATCCAAAACATTAGATGACACCTAGGTATTCATATTCTCAGTAATTTCGTTCGCTTTGGACGCCACGACTGCTTCGGACTTCATTGTGCATAACGTCGACAATGATAAAACAATATTTTGTTAAAAATGAAAATCCAGTGTACTCTACCATATAATTTCCAGTAACAAAATGTTCAGTTTTAAGTACGGAAGACTACGTATACATTCAGTATGTTTCTAGCCAACTTACTACAAACGGCATTACATTTTGGCCATCTTAGTTATAAGAACATGTCAATTGGGTAACTATCAGGTGTACAACTTTACTTCCGCCGTTTTTCGATCGATGGCTGCAGCGGTAAGTGCTGGTGGAAATATGTAGATCAATAATGTCACACAGTAAGCTTGGACATCTGTCAACGTAACGACATCACCACATTAGTGAATTTGTGTTTGCATTATAAATTTATTCTCGAGCGAAGATGTCAGTTTTCTAGCCAAATGCTCGGTATGTGCGGGAATTGTTGATTTTCTGCTTCCATTTCAAGAAAACGTACGGTGAGGCTGCTCTTGGTGAATTAACGTGTCGTGAGTGGTTTCAGCGCTTTAAGAGTGGTGATTTGATTTTGACGTCTAGGACCGGCATGGCGGTGGAAGAGAGAAATGTTTCGAAGATTCCGAAATGGAGGCATTACTTGATGAAGACTCGTGCCAAACACAAGAAGAATTAGCAGAGTCATTAGGAGTGACGCAACAAGCCATTTGAAAACGCCTCAAAGCCACGGGAATGATTCAGAAGCAAGGAAATTGGGTTTTGTACGAGTTGAAACCCAGAGATTTTGAACGGCGTTTCTTTGCAAATGAACAGCTTCTTCAAAGACAGAATCGGAAGGGGTTTCAACATCGCATTGTGACCGGCGACGAACAATGGGTCCACTACGATAATCCCAATCCCAATCCCCAGATATCCCTCCACATCGACAGCCAGACCGAATATGCACGGCGCTAAGGTCACCTTGGTGTGGTATGTTACGAGCTGTTGAAACCGAGTGAAACCATCACAGGGCATCGGTATCGAACGCAATTGATGCGTTTGAGCCGAGATTTGAAGGAGAGACGGCCACAGTACAAAGAGAGACACAACAAAGTTATCCTCCAGCATGACAATGCTCGGCCCCATGTCGCAAGACCGGTCAAGACATACGTGGCATCGCTGAAATTGGAGGACTTACCCCACCCGCCGTACTCTCCAGACGTTACTCCTTCCGACAACCATTTGTTTCGATCGATGGCACACGACCTGGCCGATCAGCATTTCCGCTCGTATGAAGTAGTCAAAAAATGGATCGATTCTTGGGTCGCCTCAAAAGACGCATCGTTTTTTCGAGATGGTATCCGAAAATTGCCAGAAAGATGGGACAAAGTAGTGGCTAGCGATGGACAGTAATTTTAATCAAAAATATGTAATCACGTTTTAACAATAAAGCATCAAATGTTGGGAAAAAACTACGGAAGCAAGCAAGGTTGTACACCTGATAGGCCTGCTATGGCGAATCTCAACGTGTGTTTCAAACAAACCTAAAAACTCGGAAATTCCAAATTTATTCGGAAAAAAATAAAGGGAGGGTATAACCACCTGTAGGGTGTTCACTGAAGCAAGTAGCAAACAGATCAATACCAAGTACTCAAAATGCAGGATGAGTATAAAAGAATACCCCAACTTTCAAAGTCTATAATTTGACAAAAAAAAGACCTTAACTGACAAATTAAATGAATAGTGGAACTGTGAAGTTTGTTTACCACATCTTCATAAATATTCAATGTGATCACCACGAGCCGCCCGAACGACATCTACGAGATAGTCAAACTCGTTCCACACTCTTGTCAGCATGTCCGGTGTTACGGTTTGGATGGCGTCCGTAATTCTCGTTTTGAGGTCGTCAATGTTAACCGACAATGGCGGAAGAAACACTTGATCCTATATGTACCCTCTAAAAAAATCGTACGTGGTAAGATCCGGGATTTTTGGGGGCCAGTGATGAAGAGTCTGGTCGCCAGCTGCTCCTCGACCAATCCAGCGTTGCGGCAACATCTCGTTTATGTATCTGTGTGCCAATGGGATCGCACACTATCCTGTTGGAAAATAAAGTCCCCGCCGCCTCTTCTAACTGAGGAAACAACCACCCTGTAAGTATGTCCAAATAAGGGATTCTAGAAACAGAGGTCTCGTGAAAAAAGAAAGGGCAGAAAACAGTACGTTTGGATACAGCGCAAAACACGTTCTCTTTGGAGGAAGCGCGCTTGTGTTCGGTGGTTTCATGTGGAGGCTCCTGACCCCATAGTTGGACGTTGTGCCGGTTCACCATACCATTTGTATGGAACGTCGTTTCATCGCTAACAACCAGCTTTGACATGAAAGCATCGTCTACCTCGTTCTGGGCAAGAACGAACGCGCAGATATTACGCCTCAGTTCTTTAATCCTTTCAGTAAGAGCCCATACAATCTGTACCTGTATGGTTTGTACAGCAATCGCTTTTGCAACACTGTCCATACCATCGATTGAGGGATTTGTATTTTCCGGTTAGATTGCCAAGTTGATTTTCTCGGACTGCGAACTAACGCTTGTTGGATCCGTTGCACATTCTCTTCGGATACACGCGGCCACCCGGAACTTTTGCTTTTGAAAAGGCACCCTGTGTCACGGAACTGACGAAACCAATGTACGATACTCCACCTATCGGGAGGACGACGTCCATATTAGCGACGGAATTCATGTTGAACAGTCGTAACCGATTCACATTTAGTAAACTGAATAACACAGAACGCGTTCTGTTGTTCCGTCGCCATCGTGATGCGGACCAACACACAACACACGCTCATATTGCGACGACAGACGCTCCCAGTGCCATCTCTCGGCACATAAAGGAAACATTAGGAGATGCTGACAAGAGCGTGAAACAAGTTTGATTATCGCGTAGATGTCGTTCGGGCCGCTCACATTTAACATTTATAAATGTATGGTAAACAAACTTAACGGTTCCACCTTTAATTTGATTGGTCAATCAAGGTTGTAGTTTGTTTGGATTTGATAATATAGATCTTGAAATTTGGGGTATTCTATTATACTTATCCTGTACAATATGTTACACAAACTCGTATTAGTGCACGTTTACACACATGCATTAACCGGGACTCGAACAAAGAAAACCATGCTTCATAAGTTAGTGTGCGATAAATTGCATTAAGGAGTTTGGATTCGGAGTATAGGATTAGGATGTAATTATTCTAATGTTTTGAAGGATACGGTTTACATACTAAAATTATTTACAGGGTCATCATCTGGAAAATACGAAGGCAGATTCAGAAGTCTTGGCAACTATTGTTTATCTCCAGAAAATGACCCAACACAGGAAAATTACTATATAGAGTTGAAAGTGAATTACATGTAAGTTTTAAAGGTGAATCCACATGGAGTTATGGTTGCAGGAATGTCTGGCAAAGAACAACGACAATCAGAGCTGTTTGAAATTGATATATTCTCGTACAAACTGTATACACTCATGTGAATGGATACGTATCGTACGTGTGCAAGCTGTTTAACATCCTTCAAAGTAGTTTTCGAGGTTGTCCACGGTTCGTCGTCAGCGATGAGGCAGACATCGTCACAGCATTCTCAATGAGAGGTGGCGCACATTGACGGATCTCATGCAGCCGATGGTATTTCCCGTCTGCCTCATCGCTGACAACGAACCGTTGACAACCTCGGAGACTACTATAAAGGATGTTAAACAGCTCGCTCACGTAAGATACGTATCCGTTCACATGAGTGTAAACCGTTTGTACGAGAATATATCAATTAAACGGTGATTTCAAGCAGCCATGTTTGTCTTTGTTCCTTGCAGGACATTCCTGCATCTATACCCCACCTGGTGTCACCTTTAAACCGAAAATTTCGTACACTTTCAACCGTACATAGTACATTTCCTGTATTGGGTTATTTTCGGGAGATAAACAATAGTTTGCCATGACTTCTGAATCAGCCCTCGTAGGTTTCTGAACCACTTAAAACACGCAAGTTTGCATGGCCAACCACAGCGCTACTTGTGTGAATAATTCGTTGGTAATCAGTTGATTGTTCCTGAGATATGGAATAAAAATGTAATTTTTTATTTAAGTGTTTTCTTACGAAATTACTTAAGAGAAAGGTTATGTATACGATGCTTTTGATAGATACTATCACCACAAAACATTTAGTTGAATCTGGTTAAATTGTTTAGTAATAGATACGACAAATTTATCAAAATATTGATATTTTCAGTAATTTTAAAATCAATATCTGATCCCACTTAAATCGTGTAACGTTACTTGGCCTTCTGTATCACTTATTGTGTGCAAAGTTTGGTGAAAATTAATTGAATTATTACGGAAATAAAACAAAATATGAAATTTTTCATCTGGCACTATTTTTCAAGAAGATCGCAGAAAAAGATAAATGTTTGCATGGTTGATACTCTTAATGAATACAGCTAGTGTACATAATTTGGTCAAATATACTTAAATTATTTAATAAATTTGACATACTAGCCTAAATTATTTTTATTACACCATTAAAGAAGGCGTGGTACACCTGAAATATGATAGTGTGTAACGAAACAATTTTTTAATTATCGGGATACGCGGTTCATGTTCTTTCTTTTTGCGAAGCTTCGTAATATTTTATCGGGATTCAAAATTAAAACCATGGTAGTTTGTTTGTCATGGTAGTTCGTTTATCGGGCATCCCTTTGCCGTTTCGAAAGTCGTAGGTTTTGTTGCGCGTCAGCATTAGAGATAGAAGCTTTTCCAAACTGCGTCAACAGTTTGTGTTCTAGAAGGATTGGATTATCTTCTACCTACGATGCAGTTTGGATGGCTACGCAGAAGTTTTCCGAACTGCAGGTCGACAGTTTTTATACTAGAAAATTTTATTATTTTTCAACTATGATGATGCAGTTTGGATGGGCCGGCAGCCATGCCCTTATCTGCGGAGAGGGGAGGCGATAGGCCCTCAGCATAAATACCCTTTGTGTCTGTCGTCTGGAAGGGAAATGTAACAACAAGAAGCCAAGGAAGACGCATCGTGCGTGACGAATTTTGCCTACACCGGCAAGCACACGTGACTGGCAAGCACCCGTGACGCTAAATCTTTCAACTTCATTCTTTTTCGGCATATAATAATCTAATAAATTCTTTCCGCCAGTGTTGGAGGTCGATAGGGTGCCAGGAGGGAACGGACGTCCCTCCTGCCTTCGTATTTTCTTCTTGCGAGGCCAGTTTTCGAGAAATAAATGAACATTTTGACGCTATGCCACTGTCGTGAACCAATTAAACTTGACGCTATTCCCCACCTGTTGTGCGCCAATTTGACTTGACGCTATTCCCCACCTGTGGCACACAGAGTGGTTCGTAGGGTCGGAGTTAATTCCTTCAGGTACAGACTATAAGGTACCTGGGATTTGGGGTATTTCAATAAGGTAGTCTTTTGACGTTTCACTTAAGTGGATAAATAGATTGTCTTGAGTTTAAACAAAAACAACATACAGAATCACTTTCGAGGTGTGGTGCTCTATTTTGACTAACTCGAGTTAACTGTGGGCGACTTCGTGGTGGAGGGGGTCTTCTCTGGGCGGCGACTTGATACTTAACTACTCTGCTGTTGATGCTGGTACGTTGTCTGCGGTGGGTGAGCTCCAGCGACGTGGGCAGCCTTAGCAAAGGCCCGCGTTTGGTGCCGTCTCTCTGGACTACTGTTCTACTGACGTGCTCATGTACTGAGGTACTGTTGTCGCCGGGGGTCCGATCCCCCCGTGCATGCGGCGCGGCTGCTCTCTCTGGGCGGTAATAATTCACTGCTCCGATCTGCTCTCTCTGCGCGGCGATATGCAACTCTTCTGCTTAGAGGTCTTCTGATTACTTAGCTTCCACCCTCCCCGCAAAGAGGCTTATATGCTCCCTAGCCTCCCTCCCTAATTGTCGGCATGTGTCCTGGTTCCTGAAGGTTGGGGGGTGGGGGAATGTTGATCTTGCCCCTTAAATGGACCATTTCAGCTTATTTTTCCGTGGTGTGTGTTTTCTGATTTCAGGCGAACTGCGTCTCCTATCTCGTGATTCTTGGCCATTACAAATTTGACTGGGCTTACTAGGAGTGTAGAGGAGGAGGTGGGT